>RXID01018079.1:8854-53232 GCA_005019695.1 Trichopus zeylanicus subsp. travancoricus | reverse complement strand
ACCAGTAGTAGGACGAGTAGTCATAGCAATTATAATGGTAGTAGAAGTAGTAGTAGTAGTAGCAGTAGTAGCAGCAATGGTAGTGGTAGTATTAGTAATTGAAATAGTAGTGGTAGTAGTAGGAGGAGGAGCCGTAGTAGAAGTAGTAGTAGTAAGAGAAGTCATGGCGGTAGTAGCAACAGTAGTAATCATATTAGTAGTTGTAGGAGTAGTACTAGGAGTAGTTGTTGTAGTAGTAGTAGTAATAGTAGTAGTTGCAGTAGTAGTAGTAGTACTAGTTGTCATTGTAGGAGGATTTGGAATAGGAGTCCAAGTAGAAGCAACAACAGCAGTAGTGGTATTCATAGTGGTAGTATTAGTATCAATAGTGGAAGGAGTTGTAGTAGTAGCAGTTGTACTATTGGTAATGTAGTAGTAGTCATAATAGTAGTACTAGTAGTAGTAGTAGTAGTAGTAGTAGAAATAGTAGTAGGAGGAGTAGTAGTAGTAGTAGGAGTGTTTAATGTAGTAGTATTAGCTTGACTAGTAGTACTAGTAGTAGTAGTAGTAGGAGGAGGAGGAGGAGGAGGAGGAGCAGTAGTAGCAGTTGGAGTAGTTGTTACAGTAGTAGACATAGCAATAGTAGTAGTAGTTGTCATACTAGAAGTGTAGTGGTGGTAGTAGTAGTTAGAGTACTAGGTGTAGAAGTCATAGTAGTGTTAGCAATTGTAGTAGTACTAGGAGTAGCAGTAATATTAGTGGTACTAGTAGTAGTAGAAGTAATAGGAGTGTTAGTATTAGTTGTAGTAATTGTTGTTGTTGTAGTAGTGTTAGTATTAGTAGTAGTAGTAGTAATTGTAGCAATTGTACAAGTAGTAGTAGTAGCAGCAGCAGTAGTATTAGTAATAGTAGTAGTAGTTGTTGTTATTATTGTTGTTGTAGTAGTAGTAGTAGTAATAGTAGTAGTAGTAGTATTAGTAATAGTAGTAGTAGTAGTAGCTATAGTAGTAGTAGTAGTAGTTGTTGTTGTTGTTGTTGTTGTAGTAGTAGTAGTAGTAGCAGTAGTAGTAGTAGTAGTTGTTGTTGTTATTGTTGTTGTTGTTGTAGTAGTAGTAGTAGTAGCAACTATGTTAGTTTTAGTGGTAGGAATAGGAGTAGTAGCAGTAGCAGTACTAGTCATAGTAGTGGCAATAGTTAGATGTAGTAGTAGTAGCTGTAGTAACAGTTAGAGGAGTAGTAGTAGTAGCAGGGGTACTAGTTATTGTAGCTATAGGAGCATTGATAGTGATAGCAGTAGAAGTAGAATAATGGTAGTAGCAGCAGTAATTATAGTAGCAGTAGTAGTAGTAGTAGCAATAGTAAAGGTTGCAAAAGCTGTAGTTGCAGGAGCAATAATGGTAGTAGTTGTGGTAATAGTTGCAGTAGTTGGAGTTGCAGTAGCACTAATAGTGTAGCAGTAGTTGTAGTAATTGTAGCAGAAGTAGTAGTTGTAGCAGAAGTAGTAGTTGTAGCACTAGTTGTAGTAGTAGAACTAGAAGTAGCATTAGTAGCAGTTGTTGTAGTATTAGCAGTAGTAGTAGTAGTGGTTGTAGCAGTAGGAGTAGTAGCAGTAGCCGTTGTAGCAGTAGTAGTAATAGTAGGAGTAGTAGCAGTAGCAGTAGCCGTTGTAGCTGTAGTAGTAACAGTAGCAGTAGTAGTTGGTATATTAATAGTAGCACTAGTAGTGCTAGTTGTAGCAGTGGCAATAGTAGTAGTTGTAGTAACGGCTGTGTTAGCAGTAAGAGGAGTAGTAGTAGCAGTAGGAGTAGTAGAAGTTCTAGATGTGGTTGTATTGGTAGTGATAGTACTATTAGTAGAAATAATTCTAGTAGCAGCAGTAATCGTAGTAGCAGTTATTGTAGTAGTATCAGTAGTAGAAGTCAGAGAAGCAGTAGTAGTCATTGTCGTAGTATTATTATTAGCACTAGCAACAATACTAGTTGTTTTTTAAGTAGTAGAAGCAGTTGGACTAGTAGTATTAGTTGTAGGAGTGAGAGTAGTGGTAGTGGTAGTGGTAGTAGTAGCAGTAGAAGCTACTATAGTACTAGTAGTTTAGCAGTTGTAGCTACAGCAATAGTAGCAGTAGCAGCAGTAGTAGTAGGAGTGGTAGTAGTGGCAATAGAATTAGTAGTAGCTGCAGCAGTTGTGGTAGCAAGAGCAATAGTAGTAGTATTAATAGTAGTTATAGAAGTAGTACTAGTAGTAGCAGTATTTGTACTAGTAGAAGTAGTACTGGTAGTAGTAGCAGTGGTGGTAGTAGTTGTAGTATTTGGAGTAGTAGTAGTAGTAGTATTAGCATATGTAGCGGAAGTAGTAATAGCAGTAGCAATAGTAGTAGTAGTAGTAGTAGTAGTAGTAGTAGTAGTAGTAGTAGCAGTAGTAGCAGTGGCAGTAGTCGCATTAGTAGTAGTAGCAGTGGTGGAAGTAACCTTAGTAGCAGTAGCAGTAGTAGCAGTAGTAGCAATAGCAGTAATAGCAACAGTACTAGAAGAAGTAGTAGGAGTGGTAGTAGTAGTTGTAGTGGCAATAGAAGCTATAGCTGCAGTAGTTGTTGTTGTAGGAGTAGTACTCGTATTAGTAGTTGGAGTCATAGTAGTAGGAGTAGTAGGAGTAGTATTAGTAGTAGTAGTACTAGGAGTTGTAGTAGTAGCTTGTGTAGTAGTAACAGTTGTTGCAGTAGTAGTAGTAGTAGGAGATATAGCAGTAGTTGTAGTAGTTGCAAATGTAGTTGTAGTAGTAGTGGTAAGAGTGGTTGTAGATGTACTAGTAGGAGTAGTAGCAATAGTAGTACTAGTCGTAGTAGTTAAAGTGGTAGTAGCTGTAACAGCAGTGGCAGTAATAGTTGTTGTTGTTGCAGTAGAAGTAGTCATAGAAGGAGTAGCGGTAGGAGTTGTACATGCAACAGCAGTAGTAGTAATACTAGTAGCTATAGGCGTAATTGTGGCGGCACTAGGAGTAATATTAGCAGTAACAGTTGTAGCAGTAGTAGTAGTACTAGCAGTAGCAATTGTAGTAGCAGTAGGCGTAGTAGTAGTAGTTGTTGTTGTTGTTGTCATAGTAGTAGTAGAAGTAGCAATAGTAGTAGTAGTAGAAGTAGTAGTAATAGTAGTAGTGGGACAAATAGTAGTAGTAGGAGTAGGAGCAGTAGTACTAGTAGTAGTAGTAGGAGTAGTTGTAGTTGTAGTAGTAGGAGAAGTAGTAACAATAGTAGTAGGAGTAGTAGTAGTTGCAATAGTAGTAGTAGTAGCAGTAGTAGAACTAGTCATTGTAGTAGTAGCAATTATAGCAGTAGCATTAGCATTCGTAGTAGTTGTAGCAATAGTAGTACTAGCAGTAGTATTTGTAGCAGTAGTAGTAGATGTAGTAGTTGTAGCAGTAGTAGTTACTATAGTAGCAGTAGTAGTAGTAGTAGATGTAGTAGTTGTAGCAATAGCAATTGTGGTAGTAGTAGTAATAGGAGTAGTAGTAGCAGTACTTGTAGTAGTAGGAGTAGTGGTAGTAGCAATAGTTGTCGCAACAGTAGTAGTAATTGTAGTAGTTGTAGTAGCAGTAGCGGTACTAGTAGCAGTTAGAGAAGCAGTAGTTGTATTATGAGTTGTAGTAGCTGTAGGAGTAGTCATAGTAGTAGTAGTAGTTGGAGGGGTAGTAGCGGTAGTAGTAGGGGTAGTAGCAATAGTAATAGTAGTGTAGTTGTAGTACTAGTGGTAGTATTAGCAAAACTAGTAATAGCTGTACTTGCAACAACAGTTGCAATAGTCATAGTAGTAGTAGTAGTAGTGGTAGTAGAAGTGAGAGTAGCAGTAGCAGTGGTAGTAGTAGTAGTACTAGGAGTATTAGTAGTAGCTGCAACAGTTATTGTAGTAGATTTAGTATTAGTTGCACTAGTAGTAATAGCAATAGCAGTCGTAGTAGTAGTAATAACAATAGTTGTAGTAGTTATAGTAGTAGGAGAGGTAGTAGTAGCAGTAGGATAAGTAGTAGTAGTAATAATTATTGTAGTAGGAGATAGAGTAGCAGTAGTAATGGCATTAGTAGTAGTAGTTGTTGTCGATATCGTAGTAGTAGCAGCTGTAATAGTAGCAGCAGTTGTGGTTGTAGGAGTAGCAGTTATGGCAGCAACACTAGTAGCTGTAGCAGCTGTAATGGCAACAATAGTTGTAGAAGTGGTTGTAGTAGTAGTAGCTAATAGTGGTAGTGGCAGTAATAGTAGTTGTAGAATTTAATAGTGCTAGTAGTAGTAATAGCAGTAGTAGTAGTTGTAGTAGCAGGAGGAGTAGTAGTAGTAATAGCAACAATAGTAGTTGTAGTTGCAAAAGTAGCAATTGTAGTGGAAGTAGCAGCAGTTGTAATAGTAGTGGTAGTAGTTGAAGTAGGAGTCAAAGTAGTAGTAGTAGTAGAAGTTGTAGCAATATCTGCAGTAATAGTAGTAGGAGTAGTAGCAGCCGTAGTAGTAATAGTAGCTGTAGTAGTAGTAGTAGTAGTAGTCCTACTAGTAGTCATGGTAGGATTAGTAGCAGTAGTAAAATTAGAAGTAGGAGCAGTAGCAGTAATATTAGTAGTAGAAGTAGCAGTTGTAGCCGGTGTTGTAGCAGTAGCTGTAATAGTAGTAGTAGCAGTTGTAGTAGTGGTAGTAGTAGCAGTAGCCATAGAAGTAGTAGCATTAGTTGAGGCAGCAATAGTAGTAGCAGTAGTTATAGCAGTAGTAGTTGTAGTTGTAGTAGTAGTTGTTGTTGTTGTAGTTATTGTAATAGTCGTATTAGTAGTAGTTGTTGTAGTAGGGGGGGTAGTAGTAGTAGTTGTATTAGTAGCTGTAGTACTAGTAGCAGCAGAAGCAATAGTAGTAGTAGTGCTAGGAGTAGTACTGGTAGTAGCAATAGTAGTAGTAATAGTAGTATCTATTGTACTAATAGCAGCAGTAGTAGTAGTAGCAGCAGTTGCAGTGGTAATAGCCATAGCTGTAACAGCAGTAGCAATAGTAGTAGGAGTAGTAGCAGTAGTAGCAATTGTTGTAGTAGGAGTAGTGGCAGTAATATTGCAGTAGCAGCAGTAGTAGTAGTAGTAGTAGTTGTAGCAAAAGTAGTGAAGTAGTTGCAGCTGTAGTAGTTGCGATAGTAATTATTGTAGTAGAAAAAGTATCAATTCCGATAGTAGTAGTAGTAATAATATCGGTAGTAGCAGTAGTTGTTGTTATAGTAATACTAGTTGCAGTATCAGTATCCATAGCAGTTGTCGTAGTGGAAATAGTGGCTAAAGTAGTGGCAAAAGTAGAAGTAGTAGTAGTAGCAACAGAAGTACCATTGGTAGTGGTAGTAATTGTTGTAGTAGAAGTAGCAACAGTGTAGTAGCAATAGTAGAAGTAGTAGGAGAAGTAGTAGTAGTAATAGCAGTAGAAGTAGCTGCAACAACAGTTGTGGTAGTAATAGAAGCAATAGTAGAAGTAGTTTAGTAGCATAGTAGTAGTAGTTGTAGTAGTACAAGTAGTAGTAGCAGAACTATTAGGAGTAGGAGAAGGTGTAGTAGTACTAGTAGCGGCAGCAGTAGTAATAGTAGTAGAACTTTTTGTGGTACTAGTAGTAGTCATAGTAGTAGTGCTAGTATTAGTAGTAGCATTAGTAGTAATAGTAGTAGTAGTAGTCATAGTAGTAGTAGTAGTAGTAGTAGGAATAGCAATTGAAGTAGCAGTAGTAGCAGTAGTAGCAGTAATAGTGGTGGTAGCAGTAGTAGTAGTTGCAGTAGTAGTAATAGTAGTAGTAGCAGTAGTAATAGTAGTAGTAGTAGTAGAAACCGTAGTAGTGGTAGCATTAGTAATAGCTGCAGCGGTAGTAGTAGTAGTAGTTTTTGCAGTAGTAGTAGAAGCAAAAGTAGTAGCAACAGTACTAGCAATTGTAGTAGTTATAATAATAGCTGCAGCAACAACAACAGTTGCTTTAGTAGTTGTTGTTGTGGGGGTAGTTGCAGTAGAAGCAGTAGTGGAAGCTATAGCAGCAATAGCAGTAGTAGTTATAGTAGTAATAGGAGTTCGCGGTGGTAGCAGTAGTAGTAGTAGTAGCAGTAATAGTAGCAGTAGTAGTAGTAGTAGTACTAGGAGTAGTAGTCGCCGTAGTAGCTAAAGCAGCAATAGTGGTAGTAAGTGTTGTAGTAGTTGTTGTAGAAGTGGTTGTACTAGTAGTAGTTGTTGTTGTTATTGTAGTAGTAGTAGTAGCAGTAATAGTAGTAGTAGTATTTATAGTTGTAGTAGCAGTAGCATTATAGTACAAGTAGTAGTAAAAGTAGTAATAGTAGCAGGAGAAATAGTAGTAGTAGCAATAGCCGTAATAGTTGAAGCAGCAGTAGTAGTAGTAGCTGTATTTATAGTAGTAATAGTAGTAGGAGAAATTGTAGTCGAAGAAATAGTAGTAGTAGCACTAGCCGCAATAGTTGAAGCAGCAGTAGTAGGAGTAGCAGTAGTAGTTGGTGTAGCACTAGCAATAGTAGCAGTATTAGTAGTTGTTGTATTAATAGTAAGAGAAGTGATCACAGTAGCATTTGTAGTAGTAGTAGAACAAGTAGTTGCTATTGTAGTAGCATTAGTAGCAGTAGTAGTTGTACTAGTAGTAATAGTAGTAACAGTAGCAGCTGTAGCAGTAGTATTTGTAGTAGTAGTCATTGTAGTAGCAATAGTAGTAATAATAATAGAGGTAGTAGTATTTGTAGAAGAAGTAGTAGCAGTAGCAGAAATAATAGTACTACTAGTAGTAGTAGTAGCAGCAAAATTAGTAGTAGTAGTCACAGTTGAAGCCGCAATAGTAGTAGTCATAGTAGTAGTTGGAGTAGTAGTAATAGTAGTCGTAGCAGTGTACTTGTAGTTGTAGTAGTAGTAGTAGTAGTAGTAGTAGTAGTAGGAGTATTTGTAGTAGTAGTATTTGTATGAGTAGTTATTGTAAGTGTAGTTTTAGCAGTAGGAGTACTCGTAGGAGGAGGAGGAGGAGGAGTAGTAGTTGTAGTATTTGTAAGAGTAGTATTTGTAGTAGTAGTTGTTGTAAGTGTAGTTTCAGCAGTAGGAGTACTCGTAGGAGGAGTAGTAGTAGTAGTAGTTGCCATAGTAGGAGGACTAGTAGTAATAGTAGCAATAGTATTAGTAGTAGTTGCTGCACTAGCAGTAGTAGGAATAGTAGTAGGAGTAGTTGAAGTAGGAGCTACAGTAGAAGTAGTAGTAGTAGTATAGTAGCAGTAGCAGTAGTAGGCATAGGAGCAGTAGCAATTGTAGTACGAGTAGTCGGGGCCGTAGTAGAAGTAGTAGCAATAGTAGAAGAAGTAGGAGTAGTAAAAGTAGGAGTAGGAGTGGTATGTGTAATAGTAGTAGCAGCAGTAGCAGTCATAGTTGGTGTTATTGTAGTAGCAGTAGTAGCAGTAGCAATTGTAGTAGTGGTAGTAGTGGAGGTAGTAGTAGTAGTAGTAGTAGCAGTACACGAGGTAGCAGTGGCATTAGTAGAAGTAGAAGCAGCAGTAGTAGTAGTTGTAGTAGTAGTAGTAGGAGTAGCAGTAGTAGTAATAGTAGTTAAAGTAGTATTAGTAGTGGTTATTGAAGTAGTAGCAGCAGTAGTCGTAGTAGGTATTACAGTAGTAAGTAGTAGTAGTAGGAGTAGAAGTAGTAGCAATAGAAGCATCAATTGTAGTAGTTATAGTAGTAGTGACAGCAACAACACCAACTTCACTAGTAGTAGTAGTTGTTGCGGTAATTGCAGTATAAGTAGTTGTGGAAGCAGCAACAGTAGCAGTAATAGTAGTTGTTGTTGTAGTAGTAGTAGTTGCAACAGCAGTTCTTGTAGCAGCAGTTCTAGTAGTAATAGTAGTAGTAGCCGTTGTGCCAGTAGTAGTAGTAGGAGAAGTATCAGCTGTAGTAGCAGTAGCAACAATAGTGGTAGTAAGTGTAGTAGTGGTTGTTGTAGAAGTGGCGTAGTAGTAGTAGTAGATGTTATACCAGTAGTAGTAGTAGGAGGAGTAGTAGTAGTAACAGTAGCAGTAGCTGTAGTAGTAGTAGTAGCAGTAGTTGAAGTTTTTGTAGTACTAGCAGTACTAGAAATAGCACTAGTTGTAGTAGTAGCATTAGTTGCCGTAGCAACAACAATATTAGTAGTTCTAATGGTAGTAGTAGTAGTAGCAATACTAGTAGTTGGAGGAGAAGTATTAGTAGTTGCATAGTAGTAGTAGCAGTAGTAGTATTATTATTAGGAGTAGCAACATTAGCAGTAGTAAAAGTAGCAGCAGAATTAGTAGTAGTAGTAGTAGAATTGGCAATAGTAGTAGCAGAAGTAGTTGTAGTAGTGATAGTAGTAGTTGTAGTAGTTATAGTAGTAGTAGTAGTAGTAGTAGTAGTAGCTGTGGTAGCAGTAGTAGTTATTGTAGTACTAGTAGTAGTAGTAGTAGTGGTTGCAATAGCAGTAGTAGAGGAGCAATATTAATAGTAGAAGTAGCAGTAGTAGTAGTTGTTGTTGCTGCAGCAGTAGCAGTAGGAGTAGTAGTAGCAGTAGTATTTGGAGAAGTAGTAGAAGTAGCAGGAGTAGTACCAGTCGTAGTAGTAGGAGTAGTGGCAGGGGTAGTATTAGTGGTGGTAGTAGTAGTAGTGGCGGGAGTCGTAGTAGCAGTAGTAGTAGTAGAAGTAGCACTGTAGTTATTGCGGCAACGACAACAAGAAGAGTAGTAGTAGTAATAATAGTAGTAGGAATTGTGGTAGTAATCGTACATGTGGTAGTAATAATAGTCATAGAAGTACTAGTTGCAGTTGTAGTGGTAATAGCAGTAGTAGTAGTTGAACTAGTTCTAGTTGTAGTAGTAGGAGTAATAGCAGTTGTAATAGGATTATTACTGGTCGTAGTTGTTGTAGTAGTAGTAGCATTACTAGTAGTAGTCGTGGGAGTAGTAGTTGTAGCAGCCATTGTTGAAGCGTAGTAGTTTGAGCAGTAGTAGTAGTAGTCGGTGTAGTGGTAGTAGAGTAGAAGTAACAGTATAACTAGTAGTGTGACGAGTAGTGTCAGTAGTTGCAGTAGAAGCAAGAAAAGTAGTAATAGTAGTAGTAGCCCCATTAGTAGTAGTAGTAGTAGTAGCAATAGCTGTAGTAGTAGTAGTTGCAGCAGCAACAGCTGCAGCAGTAGTAGTAGTAGCAATAATAGTAGCAGTAGAAGTAGTTGTAGATGCAATAGTTGCAGCAGCAGTAGTAGCAATAGAAGTACGAGTAGGAGTAGTAGTAGCTGTAGTAGTAGTAGCAATAGTAGCAGTAGTAGCAATAGTAGCAGCAGTAGTAGTAGTAGCAGCAGTAGTTGAAGTATTAGTAGTATTAGTAATTTTACAAATAGTTGTAGTGGTAGTAGTAGAATTACTTGCGGTAGCAACAGCAGTTTTAGCAGTACCAGTAGCAGTAGTAGTAGTTGGAGTAGTAGTATTAGTAGTAGTAGTAGCAGTAGTAGTAGTAAAAGTAGTAGCAAAATTTGTGGTAGCAGAAGTGGCAGTAGTAGTAACAAAAGTAGTAGCACATGTAGTTGTTGTAGTTATCATAGTAGAAGCGGTTGTAATAGTAGTAGCAGTAGCAGTAGTTGTGGTAGCAGCAGCAGCATCAGTTGTAGTAGTAGCAGTAGTAGTAGCGGAAGTAGTTGTGGTTGTAGTAATGGTAGTGGTAGAAGTACCTATAGTAGTATTACTAGTAGCAGCTGCAACAGTAGTACTAGTAGTAGTAGTTATAGTAGAAGTAGCAGTAGTAGTAGCAGCAGTATTAGTAGAAGTAGTAGTAGTAGCAGCAGCTATAGCAGTAGTCGCAGTAGTTGTAGTATTAGTAGTAGTATGAGAAGAAATAGTAGTAGCAGGAGTAGTAGTAGGAGTAGCAGTAGCAGTAGTTGCAATAGTTGTAGTTGTAGTAGTAGTAGTAGTAGTAGTAGTAGCAGCAGTAGTATTTGGTGCTTGGTGTAGCAACCGCTGTAGGGGTAGTAGCAGTAGCAATACTAGCAGCAACAGTCGTAGTAGTAGTTGTTACAACAGCAGTAGCACTAGCAGAAGTTGTAGTAGTAGCAACAATAATAGCAGTAGTAGTGGCGGGAGTAGTATTAATAGTATTGGTAGTAGTGGCGGGAGTAGTAGCAGCATTAGCAGTACTAGAAGTAGCAGCTTTGGTAGTAATAGTAGCTGCAAAAGTAGTAGTGGTAGTAATAATAGTACTAGGTGTTGCGGTAGTTGTAGTACAAGTAGTAGTAACAATATTAGTAGAAGTAGTAGCTGCAAAACTAGTGATAATAGGAGCAGGAGTTGTTGTAGTAGTTGTGGCTGTTGCAGTAGCAGTGGTAGTAATAGTAGTTGGAGTAAAAGTAAATGCAATAGGACTAGTAGTAGTAATATTTGTAGCAGTACTAGTAGAAGTCATAGGAGTTGTAGTAGTACTAGTTCTAGTTGAAGCAGTAGCAATAATAGCAGTAGTACTAGTAGTAGTTGTAGGAGTAGCAGTAGTACTAGTAGTGGTAGTACCAGTGCCAGTAGTTGCAGTAGAAGCAATAGAGTAGTAGCAGTTGTAGCAACGCCATCAGTAGTAGTAGTAGTTGTAGTAGTAGTAGTAGTAGGATTAGTAGTAGCAGTAGTAGTAGCTCTAGTAGTAGCAGTAGTTGTTGTAGCAGTAGTAGCTCTAGCAGTAGCAGTAGAAGCAGTAGTAGGAGTAGCAGTAGTAGCAGTAGTAGTAGGAGTAGTAGTAGTAGTAGTAATAATAGTAGTAGTAGTAGTAGTAGTAGTAGTAGTGGTAGTATTAGAAGCAGATGTAGTAGTAGCAATTGCAGCAGCAACAATAGTAGTAGTAGCGATAGTTGAATTTAAGTAATAGTAGCTATAGTAGAAATAGCAGCAACAGTAGTAGTAGCGTTAGTTAGACAGGCAATAGTAGTGTTAGTACTAACTATTGGAGTAGTAGTAGTAGCAATTATTGTAGTAGCAGTAGTAGTAGTTGGTGCAGTAGTACTATTAGTAGTGATAGTAGTAGAATTGGTAGTAGTAGTAATACTAGTAGCAACAGTAGTGGTAAAAGTAGTAGAAGAATTAGTAGAGTAGTGGTGGACATAGTTGTCGCAGAAGTGGCAGTAGTAGTAGCAAAAGTTGTGACAGAAGTTGTTGTAGTAGTTATAGTAGCTATAGCAGTAGTAATAGTCATAGTAGGACCAGTAGTAGTGGTAGGAGTAGCAGTAGTTGTAGTTGTAGTAGTAGTAGTAGTAGTCGAAGTAGTAGTAGTAGTAGTAGTAGTAGTAGTAGTAATAGTGGTGGTAGTTGTAGTAGGAGTAGTACTAGGAATAGTAGTAGGAGTAGTAGGAGTAGTAGGAGTAGAGGCAGCAGTTGTCATAGGAGTACTGCTACTACTACTGCTACTACTACTAGTATTACTGCTGCTACTACTACTACTACTACTTCTTCTACTGCTACTTCTACTACTAGTGCACCTACTACGACTACTGCTGCTGCTGCTACTACTGCCTTTGCGGCTACTAATGCCACTACTCGTACAACTATTACTAGTACCACAACTACTATGGCTACTACTACTGCTACTACTACTGCTATAGCTACTACTACAACAACTACTACTGCTACTATAACTACTACTGCAACTACTACTACAACTATTACTTCGACTGCTTCTCTGACTACTTCTACTTCTACTAATAGTACGACTACTACAACTAACACTCCTGCTACTATTGCGACTACTGTTGCTTCTACAGCTACTACTCCTACTACTTCTACTACTACTACAACTACTGCAACTATAGCTGCTACTGTAGTAGTATAAGTAGTAGTAGTAGCAATAGTAGTAATAGTAGTGACAGTAGCAGTAGTAGAAGTAGTAGAGGTAGTAGCAGTAGTAGCAGTAGTAGCGGTAGTAATAGTAGTACCAGTAGTAGTAGTAGCAAAAAAGTAGAAAAAGCAATACCAGTAATATTTGTAGTAATAGTAGTTGTAAAAGTAGTAGTAGTAGCTGTAGCAGTAATAGTACTAGGAACAGAAGTAGTGGTAGTAGTAGTGGCTGATGTACTAGAAGTAGTAGTATAGTTAGTAGCAAAGTAGTAGTAATAGCAAAAGCAATAGTAGTAATGGTAGTAGTAGTAGTCGTAGTTGTCGTAGTAGTAGCAATAGTAGTAGTAGTAGCAACAGAAGCAGCAGTAGTAGTTGTAGTAGCAGCAGCAGCAATAGTAGTAGCATAAGTAGTACTAGTTGCAACAGTAGTTGTTATAACAGTAGTAGTAGTAGTAGTAGTAGTAGTAATAGTAGTGGTACTCGTAGTAGTCATAGTTGTCATAGTAGTCGTAGCAGCGGTAGAAGCAGCGGCAGTGGTAGTAATAGTAGTTGTAGTAGTTGATGCAACAATATTAGAAGTAGTTGTAGCAGTATTTGTAGAAGTAGTGCTAGGAGTAGCAGTATGCGTTGTTGTGGTAGCCGTCGTAGTAGTCGTGGTCATGGAAGTTGTAGTAGTGGTATTAGTAGAAGTAGTAGTATTAGTAGCAGAAGTAGTAGCAATAGTCATAGTGGTCATAGTAGTAGTATTAGTAGCTGCAATAGTTCTTGTAGTAGTAGTAGGGGTAGGAGAAGTGGAGTAGTAGCAGCAGCAGCAGTTGTAGTTGTAGTAATAGTGGTAGGAATAGTAGTTGTAGTTGTAGTAGTAGGAGTAGTAGCAGTAGCAATAGTAGTAGGAGAGGTAGTAGTCAGTAGCAACAATAGTAGTATTAGTAATAGTAGTTATAGTAGTGGCAGTAGTATAAGTAATAGTACTAGTAGTAGTATCAGTAGCAGTAGCAGTAGCAGTAAGAGCTGTAGTAGTAGTTGTATTGGTAGTAGTAGTAGTGGTAGTAATTGTAGTGGTAGTTGTAGTTGTAGGAGTAGTAGTGGTAGCAGGAGCAGTAGTAGTGGTAATAGTAGTACTAGTGGTAGTTGGAATAGTGGTAGTAATAGTAGTAGTAGTTGCTATAGGAGCAGAAGTAGTAGTAGCAGAAGTTGCATTAGTAGTAGCAATAGAAGTAGTAGTAGCAGCAGTAGTATTAGTGGCAATAGTTGTTGTTGTAGTGGTAGTAGCAGTAGTAGTAGTTGTTGTCGTAGTAATAGCAATAGTAGTAGAATGTGTAGAAGTAGTGGTAGTAGTAGAAGTAGTACGGGTAGAAGCAGTAATAGTTGTTGCAGCAGTAATAGTAGTACTAGTCGTAGTAGTAATACTTGTAGTAGCAGTTATAGTAGTAGTAGTATTAGCAGAAGTATTAGTAATAGTAGTAGTAGTAGTAGCTGTAGCAGTAACTTGAAGTAGTAGTAGTAGTAATAATGGTACTTGTAGCGGTAGTAGCAGTTAGAAGTAGTAGTAGTAGTAGTAGTAGTAGTAGTCGTAGTAGTGTTGTTGTTGTTGTAGTAGTTGTCGCAATAGTAATAATTGTAGTACTAGTAATAGGAGTAGTAGTAGTAGGAGTAGGAGTAATTGTAGGAGTAGTAGTAAGAGTAGCAATAGTAGTAGCAATAGTAGTTGTAGAGGGGTAGAAGTAGTAGTAGTAGCAGGAGTAGTAGCAATAGTATATATAGTTTTCGTAGTAGCAGTCGTAGTACTAGTAGTAGCAATAGTAATAGTAGGAGTTATTGTAGCAGTAGCAGCAGCAGCAGCAGTAGTCGTAGTTGTAGTACCAATTGTAGTAGTAGTCATAGTTGTAGCAGTAGTAATAGCAGTAGTCGTACTTCTACTACCACTACTACTAGTAGCAATTGTATTATTAATAACAATAGTCATAACGGTAGGAGTAGTAGCAGTAGGGGCAAAAGTAGTAGTAGTAATAGAAGTTATAGCAGTAGTAGTAATAGTAGTACAAGTAGTAATAATAGGAGCAATAGTTGCAATAGTAGTAGTAGTAGGAAAAACACTAGCAATAGTTGTAGTAGTAGTAGTAGTAATAGTACTAGCAGGAGTAGTAGCAATAGTAGCAGTAGAAGTAATAGTAGGAGCAGTAGTGGTAGTAGCCCGAGTAAAAGCAGCAGAAGTAGTAGTAGAAGTAGTAATATCAGCAGTAGTAGTGGGAGTATCAGTGGTAGCAGCAGTAGTACTCGTAGTAGTAGTTGTAGTGGTAGGAGCTGTAGTAGTATTGGTACGACCAATAGTAGTAGTAGCAGTAGCAGTCATAGCAGTAGCAGTTGTGGATTAGCAGTCATAGTAGTAGTTGCAATAGTGATAACTGGAGTGGTAGTTACAATAGTAGTAGTAGCAGCAATAGCAGTAGTAGTAGTAGCAATAGAAGTAGTAGTAGTTGTTGTAGTAAGGGAGGTAGTAGTAGTAGCAATAGCAAGCAACAGTAGCAGTAGCAGTAGTCGTAGTAGTAGTAGCTGTAGTAGTACTATTAGCAGTAGGAGTCGTAGTAGTAGTAGCTGTAGTAGTACTATTAGCAGTAGTAATAGTAATATTAGTAGTAGTAGTACTAGTAGTATTAGTAGTAGTAGTAGCAGTAGGAAAGGTAGCAGCAGCAGCAGCAGTAGGAGTAGTAGTAGTAGGAGAAGAAGTAGTAGTAGTAGTAGCAGACGTAGTAGTATTAGTATTACTACTACTAGTAGTAGTAGTAGTAGTCGTACTAGTAGTAGTAGCAATAGAAGCATTAGTAGTAGTAGTAGCAAGAGTCAGTAGTCGTAGCAGCTGCAGTAGTAATTGCAATAGCAACAGAAGTAGTAGTTAAATGAATAGTAGTAGCAGCAGTAGTAGAAGTAAGAGTAGCAGTAGTAGTAGTAGTAGTAATAGTAGGAGGAGTAGTAGTACTAGTATTTGGAGTAGTAGCAGCAACATTAGTAGTAGAAGCAGTAGTAATAGTAGTAGTAGCAATAGTGGCAGTAGTGGTTATTGTTGTTGTAGTAGTAGGAGTAGTAGTAGTAGTAGTAGTAGTGGTGGTGGCAGTAGTAGTGGTTGTAGGAGCACTAGTGGTAGTAGTGTTAGTCGTAGGAGTAGGTGTAGTAGTAGCGATAGTAGTAATAGTTGGAGCGATATTAGGAGGTGTAGTTACAGTTGAGGTCATAGTAGTGCAGCTGCAGTACTTGTACGTGTAGCAGTAGTTGAAGTAGTTCGAGAAGTAGTAGTAGTGTTAGTAGAAGTAGAGGATGTAGTAGTTACAGTAGCAGTAGTAGCAATAGTAGTTGGAGCATTAGTAGTCGGAGTAGTTCTAGGAGGAGAAATTGAAGTAGTAGTAGTAGTAGTAGTAGTAGGGGAAGTAGTGGTAGTAGTAGTTGTTGTTGTTGTAGTAGTAGCAGCAGTTGTGCATTTGTAGTTGAAGCAGTATTGTTATTAGTAGGAATAGTAAAAGTAGTAGTAGTATTAATAGTAGTTGGAGAGTAGAAGTAGCATTATTAGTGGTAGTTGCAGTAGTAGTCGTAGCAGTGGTAGTCGTAGAAGTAGCAGCAGCAGTAGTAATGGTAGTTGCAGCAGTAGTAGTAAAAGTAGTACCGATAGTAGTAGTAGCAGTAGTAGTAATAGTAGTAGTAGTAGCCTTAGTAGTATTACTAGGAGTAGTAGTAGTACCAGTAGTAGTATCAATAGTTGTAGTAGATGTAGTAGTTGTTGTAGTAGTAGAATTAGTAGTAGTAGTAGAATAAGTAGTAGTAGTAATAGTAGATGTAGTAGCAGTAGTATAAATTGTGATTGTGTTAGTGATAGCAGTAATAGTAGTAGCATTAGCTGTAGTAGTAGTAGAAGTAGTAGCAGTAGTAATAGTTGTGATAGTAGTTATAGTAGTAGCCCATAGTAGTGGAAGTAGTTGTAGAAGTAGTCGTCGTCGTAGTAGTTGTGGTAGTTGTAGTAGTAGCAGTAGTAGTTGTAGTAGCAGTAGTTGTGGTAGTAGTAGTAATAATACTAGTAGTAGCAGTAGTTTTAGCAGCAACAGTAGCATTAGTCAAAGTAGCAGTAGAAGTAGGATCAACAACAATACTAGTAAGAGAAGTAGTTGTTGCAGTAGTTGTAGCAGTAGTAGTAGTAATATTTGTTGTAGTTGCTGTAATTTTAGTTGTCATAGCAGTAGTTGAAGTAGTTGCAGTAGTTGTAGCTGTAGTAGTGGAAATTGTTGTAGTGGTTGCAGTTGTAGCAGCAACTGCAACAGTAGCAACAGAAGTAGAAGTAGTAGTAATAGTAATCGTGGCAGTAGTATTAGTTCTAGGAGCACTAGTGGTAGTAGTATTAGCAGCAGTAGTAGGTGTAGTAGTAGAAATAGTAGTAGTGGTTGGAGCAATATTAGGAGTGGTTGAAGCAGAGGTCATAATAGTGCAGTTGCAGTACTTATATGGGTAGGAGTAGTCAAAGTAGTTCAAGGAGTAGTAGTAGTAGTATTAATAGAAGTAGCAGTAGTAGTAGTTACTGTAAAAGTATTAGCAGTAGTAATTGGAGCATAAGTAGTCGGAGTAATACTAGAAGGGGGAGAAGTTGAAGTAGCAATAGCAGCAGCAGTAGTAGCAGCAATAGTAGTAAAGTTGTCGAAGCAGTAGTTGTTGTAGTAGTAGTGTATTCGTAGTTGAGGTAGTACTAGAAGTTGTAGAAATACTAAAAGTAGTAGTAGTATTAGTATTAGTAGTAGTGGGAGGAGTAGGAGTAGCATTATTAGTGGCATTTGTAGTAGTAGTAGTAGCAGTAGTATTCGTAGAAGTGGCAACAATAGCAGTAGCAATAGTAACAGGAGTGGTAGTTGTAGTAGTAGTAGAATAGCTGTAGTAGCAGTAGTAGGAATAGTAGCAGCAGCAACTTTAGTAGTATTAGTAGGAGTATGAGTAGAACCAATAGTAGTAGCAATTGTTGTAGTAGCTGTAGTAGTTGTTGTAGTACTAGAATTAGCAGAAGTAGTAGTTGGATAAGTGGTAATAGTAACAGTAGTAGTAGGAGGAGTAGCAGTAGTAGAATTGTGGTAGTATTAGTAGGAGTTGCAGTAGGAGTAGTAGTAGTAGTCGTAGTAGTAGTAGCTGTAGTAGCAGTTGTCGCAGTAGCAACAGTAGTAGTAGTAGAAGTTGTTCTAGTAGTAGTAGTAGCAGTAGTAGCAGTTGTAGTAGTAGCAGCAGCAGTAGTATCAACAGTCCCGGTAATAATAGTAGCAGTAGTCCTAGAAGTAGAAGTAGCAGTAGTAGTGGTACTAGTAGTAGCCACTGAGTAGTAGTAGAAGGAGAAGTACTAGTAGTAGCAGCAGTAGCAGTAGTAGTAATAGTAGTAATAGCAGTAGCAGTAGCAGTTATAGCAGTAGCAGTAGTAGTAGCAATAGTAGTCGCAACAGCAGTAGTAATAGTGATAGTAGGTGTAGTAATAGCATGTAGTAGTGGAACTTGTAGTAGGAGCAGTCGTAGTTTTAGTAGTAGTTGTAGTTGTAGTAGTAGTTGTTGTTGTAATAGTAGCAGTAGTACTTGTAGTAGCAGTAGCAGTAGTAGTATTAGTAGTAGTAGTAGTAGTAGTGTTAGTTGTAGTATTAATATTAGTAGCAGTAGTATTAGTAGCAACAGTATCATCAAGCGGAGTAGATCAGGTGGAGTAGCAGTTGCAGCAGTATCAATAGTAATACTAATAAGCGACGTAGCTGTAGTACGCGTAGTAGTAGCAGTACTAATAATGGTATTAGTTGTACCTGCTGCAATTTTAGTTGTCGTAGCAGTAGTAGAATTAGTTGCAGTAATTGGCGCAGTAGTAGCAGCAATTATTGTAGTGGTACCTATTATAGCAGCAACTGCAACAGTAGTAGTAGTAATAGTAGTAATAGTAGTTATAGTAACAGTAGTAGTTGCAGTAGTAACGGCAATAGCAACAGTAGTAGTAGTGTAGCAGTGGTAGTTGTTATAATAGTAGCAGTAGCAGTGGTAGTGGTATTTGGTAGCAGCAGCTATTGTAGTAGTATCAGCAGCAGGAGCAGAAATAGTAGTAGCAAAAGAAGTAGAAATCGGTGGTGGTAGTACTAGCAATAGTAGTAGTAGTAATAGTTGTTGTTGTTGCTGTAGTAGTCGTAGTACTAGTTGTAATAGTAGAAGTTGTAGTAGTAATAGTAGCAGAAGTTCCAGTAGTAGCAGCAGTAGTAGTAACAGTAGTTTTTCTAGTTCTAGCTGTTGTAACAGTTGTAGCAGCAGTAGAAATAGCTGCAGTAGTAATAGAAGTAGCAGTAGTAGTAGTAGTATTATTATTAGCAGTAGCAGTAGTACTAGTAGCAGTAGTAGTAGTAGTCGTAGCAATAGTAGTAGTGGTAGGAGTAGTAGCAGTAGTAAGATTGATAGATGTAGTAGTAATAGTAGTAGCAGTTGCAACAATGGTAGCAGTAGTAGCCATAATGGCAACAGTAGTAGTAGCCATCGTAGTATCGTTAGATGTAATAGTAGTAGCTGTAGTTGTAGCAGCAGTAGTAGTAGTAACTATAGTAATAGTAGTAGTTGTAATACTAGTAGTAGAAGTAGTAGTAATAGCAGTAGTAGTATTAGTAGGAATAACAGTAGTTGTCGTAGCAGAAGTAGTAGCAGTAGTAATAGAAGTAGCCAAACAAGTGGTAGTAGTAGTAGCATTAGTACTAGTAGTACAAACAGTAGTAGTAGTAGTAATAGTAGTAGCTGCAGAAGCAGAAGTAGTAGTAGTAGTAGTAGTAGTAGTAGTAGTCGTTGGAGTAATAGTAGTCATTGCAGTAGAAGCAATAGTAGCAGTAGTAGTAGTAGCAGTAGTAGTAGCAGCTATAGCAGGAACAGTAGTAGCAGTAGCAGAAGTACTAGTAATAATACTTGCCGTATTAGCAATAGTAACCATAGTAGTAGTAGTAGCAGTTGTACCTGTGGCAACCATAGTAGTAGTAGGAGCACTAGTGCTTGCGGTAGTTGTAGCAGTAGGAGTAGTGGTGGTGGTAGTAGTAGTAGCAGGAGTAGTAATTACTATAGTAGTTAAAGTAGTATTAACAGTATTAGTAGTATTAGGAGAAGTGGTTGTGATAGCAATAACCGTAATAGTAGTAGCAGTAGACGCAGTAGTAGAATTAGTAGTAGCAGTAGCAGTTGCAATATCAGTAGTTGTAGTAGCAGTAGTAGCAGTAGTAGTAATAGTAGTAGCAGTAGAATTAGTAGTATTAGTAGTAGTAGTAGTAGCAGAGGAGGAAGAATAAGTAGCTTTGGTAGCCGCAATAGTAGTAGTAGTAGTAGTAGAAGTAGTAGTAGTAGTAATAAAGGTAGTAGTAGAAGTTGCGGTAGTAGTAGCAATAGTTTTAGTAGTAGTACTAGTAGTAGCAGAAGTTGTAGTAGTAGCAGTCGCAGTAGTAGTAGTTGTACTAGTAGTAGCCACAGTAGTAGTAGTAGCAGTAGCAGCAGTAGCAGCAGTAGCAGCAATAGTAGTCGTAGTAGTAGTCACTGTCGTAGTAGGAGTAATAGTAGAAGTGGTATTATTGGTAGTAGCTACTGTAGTTGTAGGAGCAATAGTAGCCATACTAGTAGTAGTAGTTGTTGTTGTAGTAGTAGTGGTGGTAGTAGTAGTAGTAGAAGTTGTAGTAGTCGTGGTAGTAGTAGTAGTAGCAGTAGTAGTAATAGCAGCAGCAGCAACAGTAACAATAGTAGTAGTAGTGTGAGTAGGAGTTAGAGTACTAGTTTGAGTAGTATTAGTTGGAGTACCAGAAGCAAATGTTGTAGTAGGATTTGTAGTAGTAGCAATTGTAGAAGTAGTAGTACCAGAAATTGTGGCAGTAGCAGCAGCAGTAGTAGTAGTGGTACTAGTGGTAGAAGTAGTTGCAGTAATAGTATCGGTAGTAACAGTAATAGCAGTAGTAGTAGTAGTAGTGGTAGTAATAGTAGTAGCAATAGTAGTAGTAGTATTAGTGGTTTTTGTAGTTGAGGAAGTAGTATTAGTATTGGTAGTAGCAGTAGTAGTAGTAGTAGCAGCAGTAGTAATAGGAGAACAAGTAGTAGTAGTAGTAGGAGTAATAGTAGTAGCAAAAGCTGTTGTAGTTATAGTAGTAGCAGTAGCAGTAGCAATTGTAGTAGCTGCAATACTTCTAGAAGTAGTGGTTGCTATAGTAGTTATAGCAAGAATGGTATCACTAATAGTAGTTGGAAGAAAAGTAGTAGTAGGAGCTGTAGCAGCAGCAGCAGCAGTAGTAATAGTAGTAGTGGCATTAATAGCAGTAGTAGCAATGGCAACTGCTACTGCAACTTCTACTGCTACTACTACTACTATTACTACTGCTACTTGTACCGCTGCTACTGCTACAAATGCTACTATTACAACTGCTACTATTACTTCAAATTCTATGGCTACTACTATTATTGCAACTACTACTGCTAGGACTGCTGCTATGACTACTACTGTGGCTAGGAGTGCCGTTGCAACATCTACTACTACTATAACAACTACTACCACTACTACTGTGACTACTAGTACTACTACTACTACTGCTACAACTACTACTCCTACTACTACTACTATGGCTACCACTACTACCACTGCTACTTTTACTAATGCGACTACAACTGCTACTACTACTACAACAACTACTGCTGTTGCCACTCTACAACTGCTACTACTATTACTACTAGTACAACGATGACTGCTACTAGTACAACTGCTCCTCCTACTACTACTACAACTACTGCTACGACTACAACTACTAATTACTACTACTACTATTGTTACTAATAGTGCTAGTGCTACTACTACTACTACTACTGATACTGCTACTATTACTACTAACTACTACTACTACTACTTCTACTACTGCTCCTGCTGCTACTACGACAACTTCTACCACAACTGCTATGTCTGCTACTACTGCCACTACTGCTACTACTACCACTACTACTCTAACTACTGCTACTAATACAACCGCTGCTACTAGTACAACTGCTACTACTATTGATGCTACTACTATTACTGCTACTAGTACCAGTCCTACTACTACTAATGCTGTAGTTGCTTCCACAACTACTAATACTAGTACTACTCTACTACTTTTGCTACTACGAGCTAATGCTACTACTATTACCACTGCTGCTAGTACCACTTCTACTGCTACTACCACTACTACTGCTCCTACTATTACTACTACAAATGCTTCTACTGCAACTACTACTACTACTGTTGCTGCTACTACAAATATAATTACTACTGCTGCTACAACTACAACTACAACTACTACTTCTGTTACTACTAATACTACTAATTCAACTAATACTACTACTACTACTACTACTACTACTAACATTGCTGCTACTACTACAGCTACTACAATCATTACTACTACTTCCCTTACTTCTACTACTTTTGCAACTACTACTACTACGGCTACCACTAGTTCGAAAACTACTACTACTACTGTTACTATGACTACTACTACTGCCACTACTACTACTACTACTACTACTACTACTACTACTACTACTACTACTACTACTACTACTACTACTACAAGAACAACAACAACTACTACTACTACAACTACTAGTACAACTACTATTGCTACTACAAATACTACTACCAGTAGCACTACTACTCCTATAGTTGCTGCTACTACTACTAGTACAACTACTACTGCTACTACAAATACTACTACTAGTATCACTATTTCTACTCCTCCTGCAGCTGCTACTACAAGTACTACAACTACTACTGCTACTACTGCTTCTTCTACTACTACTACTACTACTGCTTCTTCTTCTACTACTACTACTACTACTACTACCACTACTACTACTTCAACTACTAGCAATACTACTCATAATACTACCACTTCTACTACTGCTACTACTGCTACTATTACTACTACTGCTAATACGGCTGCCACTACTACTACTACTAGTACTGCTACTACTAATACTACTGCAACTGTTGCAACTGCAACAACTACTACTACTTCTGCTACTACTGCTGCTACTGATAGTATTCCTACTACTACTACCCCTGCTACTACGACTGCTATGACTACTACTTCTGCTACTATTACTACTGCTACTCTGATAAATACTACAGCTCTACTCAACTACTGCTATAAGTAGTATTGCTACCACTACCGCTACAACTATGATTGCTAAAACTACTCCTATTACAACTACCACAACTACTACTACTATTGAAACTACAACGACTGCCACAACTATAGCTACTTCTACCTCGACTACCACAACTACCACTACTATGACTACTATTGCTACTACTTCTGCTACTACTTCTACTGCTACTATTAGTACAACAACTACAGCTGCTACTGCCGCGACTTTAGCTATTGCTACTACTATGAGTACTGCAATAGCTAATACTACTACTTATGCTAAAACTGCTACTACAACTAGTACTCTTACTATTCCTGCCTCTACTACTACTACTACGACAACTGCTTCGGCAGCGACCACTGCTACTACTACTACAATTACAATTGCAATAACTACTATTGCTACTGCTACTACTATTACTACTACTACTACGGCTGTTGCTGTTGCTACTAGTGCTACTACTGCTGCTATTACTACTACTACTATTTCTACTATCACTTCCACTACTACTTTTATCGCTACTACTACTATTACTACAACTATGACTACTTCTCCAACTACTACTACTGCTAATACACTACTACTGCTTCTACTACAACTAATACTACTACTATCACTACTACTTTTGCAACAACTATTACTGGTAATACTACTACTACTACTTCCACCACCACCACTACTACTACTTCTACCACTACTAAAACTTCTACTACCTCTACTACACCTGCTACCGCTACTGCTGCTACTTCTCGTACTACTACTACAGCAACTAATACTGCTTCTACTACTCCTTCTACTATTGCAACTATTACTACAACTACTATTTCTGCTACTACTACTGCTGCTGCTGCTGCTACTGCTACTACTACTACTGATACAGTAGCAACTATTGGAACTACAACTACTCCTATGACTACAACTACTACTACCGCTACCATTGCTACAAATGTTACTACTGCTACTGCGACTGCAACTCTTACCAGTAGTACTACTAATACTACTAATACTACTATGACGACTACTTCCACTACTACTACTACTGCTACTGTTAATATGACTACTATTTGTAATACCACTGCTGGTGCTTCTACTACTGCTTTTGCTACTACTTTTTCGATAACTACTGCTGCTGCTGCTGCTACTATTACTGCTATAACTGCTAATACTACTACTGCTACATCTACATCTACTATTGCTACAGCATCTATTGCTACTACTACTATTACAAATACTAATGCTACTACAACAACTACTACTACTGCTACTTCTACTGCTACTGTTTCTATAGCCACTACTAGTACTACTACTTTTACTTTTATTGCTACTACTATTACTCCTCCTAGTTGTACTGCTATTGCTACTGCTACTCCTACTACAACTACTGTTACTACTACTACTTCTATTTTTGCTACAACGACATCTACTGCTACTATTTCGATAACTAATACTGGTACTACTGCAACTAGTTCTGCTACAACTACTACTTCTACTACTACTAGTACGACTACTACTACTACTACTGCCACTACAACAACTACTACAACTAGTACTAGTCCTATTACTGCTACTACTTCCACTACTATTGCTA
Source organism: Trichopus zeylanicus subsp. travancoricus (assembly GCA_005019695.1). NCBI lineage: Eukaryota > Viridiplantae > Streptophyta > Magnoliopsida > Dioscoreales > Dioscoreaceae > Trichopus > Trichopus zeylanicus. Next base: position 29,654 of record RXID01018079.1, on the reverse strand, counting down.
ATATGACCCCTACTACTTCTGCTACAGTTGTAACCAATACTGATACTACTACTGCCACTACTACCTCTAGCTCTACTGCTACATATGCTACTACTACTACTTCTACTACGACTTCTGCTACTACTGCTACTACTACTTGTACAACTCCTGCTACTACTGCTACTTCTACAACTTCTACTACTGCTACTACTATTCTACTACCTCTACTACTACTATAGCTACTACTACTAGTGCGACAATTACTATGACTACTGCAACAGCTAACTTCTACTTCTACGAATACTACTACTTATACTACTACTGCAACTACTACTACAACAACAAATGATACAACAACTACTTCGGCTACTACTACTACTACTACTACTACCACTACTACTAATGCAACTGCCGCTACTGCTACTACTACAACTACAACTACTACTACCACTACTGCTGCTACGACTACTACTACTGCTGCTACTACTACTGTTAGTACTACTACTACCGCTACTGCTATTACTGCTGCAACTGTGACTACTACTGCTTCTACTACAACTTCCACAACTACTACTACTATTACTAAAAATACTAAGACTTTTGCTACTGCTTCTACTACAATAACTGTTACTATTGCTACTATTGCTGCTGTAGCTACTACTACTACTACTACTACTACTACTACTACTACTACTACTACTACTACTACTACTACTACAATGACTTTTGTTTGTTCTGCTACTACTTCGGCTACTACAACAACTACTACTACTACTACCGCTACTAATACTACTATTGCCACAACTACAATTGCTACCACTACACCTATTAGTACTACCACTACTACTGCTACTATTGCTACTACTACTATTGCTTCTACTATAGCTACTTCTACTTCGACTACCACTACAACCACTACTATGCATACTATTGCTACTACTACTACTACAACTACTACTGCTTCAACTACTGCGACTATAGCAACCACTACTACTACGACTACAACTACTGCTAATATTGCCACTACTGCCACAACTGCTACTAAACTAGTACTATTACTATTACTGCTACTACTACTTCTACTGCTATAGTGATTGTTGCTATAGCTACTACTGCTGCTACTCTATCTACTACTACTATCGCTACAACTACTACTGCAGCTGCTACTACTATTGCCACTTCTATTACCACTACTACTACTACAAATACTGCTACTGGTGCAACGACCGCTACTATTACTACAATTACTACTACTGCTACTGCCACTACTGCTAGTACTATTACTACCACTAAGAGTACTTCTACTACTACAGCTGCTACAACAACAACAACTACACTACAAATGCTTCTACTGCAATGACTACTACTTCTACCACTACGACTTTTGCTACTACTACTTTTGCTAATACTACTGCTACTACTTCCACCACTACTACTACTACTACTACAAATGCAACTACTGCTGCCGCTACTGCTGCTGCTATTACTACTACTGCTGCTATTGCTACTGCTACTACTTTTACTACTACTACTACTTCTTCGGCTACTTTTACGTCTACTACTAGTACTACTACTTTTACTACTATTACTACTCTTGTTACTACTAGTACGACTACTACTACAACAACAACAACAACTACTACTACTACTACTACTACTAATTCTCATACAACTGCTACTACTCCTACTACTACTGCTACTACTGCTATTGCTACTACTATTATTACAGCTACTGCTACTACTACTGCTCCTAATAGTAGCTACTAATTCTATTCCTACTACTACTACTACAACTGCTACTACATCTACAACTACTACTACTACTTCTGCTACTACTACTACCACCACCACCACCACCACCACCACCACCACCACCACCAACACCACCACCACTACTACTACTGCTACTACTACTGCTACTACTACTACTAATACTAGTACTCATGATACTACAACTTTTACTACTTCTACAACTACTATAATTACTACAACTACATCTACTACTCATACTATGGCTACCACTAGTACTAGTACTAGTACTACTACTGATACATTTGCAACTATTGCAACTGTAACTACTACTACTACTACTACTTCTGCTACTACTGCTACTACTGCTAGTAAGACTACTATTACTGCTACTGCTACTACCACTGCTATGACTAATACTTCTGCTCGTACTACTATTACTACTACTACTACTAATAGTACTACTTCTACAACTACTATTAGTATTGCTGCTATTGTTGCTGCTACTACTGCTGCTACTACTACTATGACTACTACTACTACCCCTGCCACAACTACTACAACTACTGCTACTATTGTCGCTACTACTACTACTATTATAATTACTGCTACTATTGCTATTACTACTGCTGCAACTATTACTAATACTACTACTACTGCTGCTATGACAACTGCCACTATAACAACTTTTCCTACTACTATTACAATTGCTTCAACTTCTGCTACTATTACTACTACTTCCTGGACTAATACTACTGTTGTTACTACAACTACTGCTACTACTAGTATTATTACTACTACTATTACTACTAATATTACTAGCAGTACTTAGCTCTTCTACAACTATTATTGCTACTACAGCTACGATTGCTACTACTACTTCTATTGCTATTACGGCTACTATTGCTGCTACTTCTCCCACTACTACAATGGCTGCTACTGCTACAATTGCTACTACTTCTACTACTACTACTACTACTACTACTACTTCTACTACTTCTACTATTACTACTAAAACAACAAAAACAACAATAGCAACTACCAATAAAATGACAACTACTACTGCTAATAGTAACACTACAATTAATACTACTACAACTACTATAACTACTACTAATACTACTACTACTACTACAACTTCTGCTACTAATACTATTAGTACTACAAATACAACTACTACCACTACTACTTCTGCTATTACGATGACAACTACTGCTGCTACTACTATTGCTACCACTACAATGGCTACTGCTTCTACTACTACTCCAACTATTACTATTACAATTGCTATTGCTGCTACTGTCTTATTGCTGCTACTACCACTACTACACCAAGCACTGTTACTACTACAACTACTATGACTACTACTACTGCTGTTACAACAACAACTACTACTACTACTACTACTACTCATACAACTGCTACTACTGCTACTACTGGTGCTATTACGGCTACTATTATTGTTACAACTACTATTGCCACTACTACTATGGCTATGAGTGCAGCTGCTCCATCGACTACTGCAACAACTACAACTGCTACTAGTACTACTACTACTACTATTACTACTACTAATGTGGCTACTACTACTACTACTACCACCACTACTGTTACTACTACTGCTCTTGCTTCTACTACTGCTACTACTATTGCAACTACTTCTACTATTACCACTACTGTTATTACTATTGCTCTTGCTTCTACAACTGCTACTACTATTGCTACTACTACTAGTACAACTACTCCTACTAGTACTACTACCACCACCATTCTACTGCTTCTACTACTAGTACTACTATTGTGACTAGTACTACTGCTACTGCTACTACTTCTACAACTACTATTATTGCTACTACTACTGCTAAGACTACTACTACTACTACTAACTACTACTATTATTACTGATACTACTATGATTGCTACAACTATTACTACTACAACTACTACTGCTTCAACTACTGCTACTGCTACTGCTACTGCTGCTACTACTACTACTACTACTAGTACTGCTACTACTACTAACTACTATTGTTGCTATTGCTACTACTGCTACTGCTACAACTATTGCTACTACAACAAAACTACTTCTACTACTACTACTACTACTACTACTACCACCACCACCATTCTACTGCTTCTGCTACTAGTACTACTACTACTGCTACTACTTCTACTACTACTATTATTGCTACTACTACTGCTAAGACTACTACTACTACTACTAACTACTACTATTATTACTGCTACTACTGTGACTGCTACAACTATTACTACTACAACTACTACTACTTCTACTACTGCTACTGCTACTACTGCTGCTGCTGCTAGTACTACTTCTACTACTACTACTAGTACTGCTACTACTACTAACTACTATTGTTGCTATTGCTACTACTGCTACTGCTACAACTATTGCTACTACAACTACTACTACTTCTACTACTACTACTACTACTACTACTAATACTACTGCCACTACTATTGCTATAACTACTACTACTACAACAGCGACTACTACCACTACTACTACTATAACTACTACTACTGCTGCTGCTACTTCTACAACAACTACAGCTAATACTACTACTACTACTATTGATACTACCACTACTACTACTACAGCTTCTGTTGCTACTTCTGCAGCTACTACTAGTATTAATATTATAACTACCACTATTATTGCTGCTATAACTACAACTTCTACTACTATTGCTATCGCCAATACTACCACTTCTCATACTACTACTAATTTTGGTACAGTTGCTGCTTCTACTACTACTACTGCTACAATTACAGCTACTGCTATAACTACTACTATGTCTACTACTACTTCTGTTACTACTATTACTACCACTTCTGCTAGTATAACAACAACTACTATTGCTACTGCTACTACTACTATTACTACTACTACTATTGCTACAACTACTTCGACAAGCACTATAGCTGCTTTTGCAACTAATGCCACTACTACTGCTGCTACTATTAATACTACAACTACCACTATTGCTACTATCGCAATTGCTGCAATGGGTACTACTGCTACTGCTACTACAGCTTCCACTACTACTAATACTGCTACTACTAAGACTAATACTACTGCTATTGCAACTAGAGCAAAAACTATTACTATTGCTACTATTGTTGCTACTGCTACTGCTACTACTACTACTACTAGTACTACTACTACTACCACCACCACCACAGCTACCACTACAACCACCTCCACTAGTTCTGCTACTACTATGACTACTACAAATACTACTACTGCTACAACTACAATTGCAAACACTACTCCTATTACTATTGCCATAATAACTACTACTATTGCTACTACTACTGCTGCTATACCTAAAGGTACTTCTACTTTGACTACCACTACTACCACTACTACGACAACTGCTGCTACTGCTGCTACTATAGTGACTGCCACTACTATGACTACTATAATAGCTCATACTACTACTATGGCTAAAACTGCTACTACAACTAGTACTCTTACTATTACTACCACTACTACTTCTGCTACAGCTACTGCCACTACTACTATTACTACTACTACTAAGGCTACTACTACTTCTATTACTTCTGTAGCTGCCACTGCTACTGCTACTACAATTACTACTACGACAACTACTGCTACTACTGCTACTACTATTGCTACGACTATTACTACTACTATACTACTACTACTACTACTACTATTGCTACTGGTGCAACTGCTACAACTATTACTACTACTATTACTACAATTACATCCACTACTTCTACTATTACTGCTACTATTATTACTACAATTATGACTACTTCTCCAACTACTACTATTGCTACCACTACAACTACTGCTACTACACTGCTACTTTTGCAACAACCATTACAACTAATACTACTACTACTACTACTACTACTTCCACTAATACTGCTGCTACTACCGCTGCTACTACTATAGCTACTGCTTCGGTTGCTAATGCTATTACTACTGCTGCTACTGCTACTGCTGCTACTGCTTTTACTCCTACTACTACTACTACTTCTATAGCTACTTCTACTTCTATTACTACTACCACCACTGCCACAACTATTACTATTGCTGCTACTACTAGTACTGCTACTAGAACTAGAACTACTACTACTACTTCCACTACTACTATTAATTTTGCCACAATAATAGCTACTACTACTTCTCCCACTACTACTACTACTACTACTATAGCTATTACTAGAACTAGAACTACTATTACTAGAACTAGAACTACTATTACTATTACTACTACTACTACTGCTGTTGTTGCTACTGTTGCTGCTGCTATTACTACTACTACTATTCCTACTTCTACTACTACTACTGCTGCTACTGCTACTACTTCTACTACTATGGCTAATACTACTACTGCTACTATTATTACGGCTACCGCTACTACTACTAATCTAAATGCTGCTGCAATTACTACTTCAATTACTACTGCTACTACTACTCCTACTCTGACATCTACTACTACTATCACTACTACTGCTACTACTACTACTATTACTACTATGGTTGCTACTGCTGCTACCACTACTACTTCAATAATAACTAACTGCTACTAATACTGCTACTGCTACTACTATTACTATAGCTACTAGTACTACTATCACTAATACTACTACTACTGCTATCACTATTACTGGTGCAACTATTGATACTGCTACAACTATTGCAATTGCAACTGTTACTACTGCTGCTGCTGCTACTACTACTGATATTATTGCTACTACTACTGCTGTTATTAATCCAAATACTGTTACTACTACTAACACTACCACTACTACTGTTGTTAATCCAAATATGCTACTACTACTATTGCTACTACTGTTACTATAACTATAAATCTTACTACTACTTCTACTACTACTATTGCTACTACCACTACTCTAACTCCTACTATGACAACTGTGACTACTAATACTACTAGAACTACTACTACTACACAACCTAGAACAACAACTACTACTGGTAGTAGTACTAGTACTAGTAGTAATAATAGTAGTAGCCTTAGTAGCCATAGTAGCAGTAGAAGTTGTAGTAGGAGTAGTAGTACAAGTAGTAGTATTAGTAGCGGGAGTAGCGGGAGTAGCGGGAGTAGCAATAACAGTTGCAACAATAGTAACAACAGTCATAGTAGTATTAGTAGTAGTTGTAGTAGCAAAAGTAGTAGTAGTAGTAGAAGTACTAGTTGTAGCAATAATAGTTGTAGTCTCAATAGCAGTTGTACTAATAGTAGTAGTGGTGGTGGTAGCAGTAATAGAAGTAGAAGTAGTAGTAGTTGTAGTCATAGTAGTAGTAGCTGAAGTTGCAATCATAGTTGTTGTATTCGTAGTAGCAATAGTAGCAGTAATAGTAGTAGTAGTAGAAGTAGCAATAGAAGTTGTAGTAGAATCAATTGAGATAGTAGTAGTCATAGCAGTAGTCGTTATAGTAGTAGTAGTAGTCATAGCGGTAGTTGTAGTAGATGCAGTAGTAGTAGTAGTAGTACCAGTTGTACTAGTAGTAGTAGTAGCAGTAGTAGCTATAGTAGTAATAGCAATTATAGAAGCAACAGTCTCATTGCTAGCTATAGTCATAGTAGTAGAAGTAGTGGCAGTAGTAGCAGTAGTAGTGGTAGTAGTAGTTGTAGCAGTAGCAGCAGTAGTGGTTGTAGTAGTACTAGTAGTAGTTGTTGTTATTATTGTTGTCATAGTTGAATTAATAGTAGTAGCAGTAGTAGTAGTGGAGTAGTAGTAGTAGTGGTACTTGCAGTAGTAGTGGTACTTGCAGTAGTAGTAGTAGCTATAATAGTAGTAGTAGTTGTTGTAGTAGGGGAAGTACTAGTAGTAGCAGTAGCAATGGTAGTAGTAGCTATAACAGTAGCAGTAGTGGTAGTAGTAGCGAAAGTACTTGTAGTAGCGGTAGCAATAGTAGTAGTAGTAGCAGTAGTAGTAGCCGTAGCTGTACTAGTAGTCATAGCAATAGAAGGAGAATTAGTAGTAGTAGTAGTTGTTGTTGTACTAGTAGTAGTAGTTGTAGTAATAGTTGTCGTAGTAGTAGTAGTAGTAGTAGTAGTAGTAGTAACAAAAGTAGCAGTAGTGGTTGGAGTAGTAGGAGTAGTACTAGTATTAGCGTTAGTAGTAGTAGGAGTAATATTAGTAGTAGTAGTAGTACAAGTCATTGTAGCAATAGTAGTAGAAGTAGTAGTAGTTGTAGTATGTATAGTAGTAGTAGTAGTAGTAGTAGTAGTAGTATTAATAGTAGAGAAAGAGTAGTATTAGTAGTAGTAGTAGCAGTAGTAGTAGTAGCAGTAGTTGTTGTAGTTGGTGGAGCAGAAGTAGTAGTAGTAGGAGTACTTGTAGCAGCGGCAGCGGCAGCAGCAGCAGTAGTATTAGTAGTAGCAACAGTAGTAGTAGCAGTAGCTGTCGTAATAGGTGTGGCAATAGTAGTAGTAGTACTAGTAGCAAGGTCAGCAATAGTAGTAGTTGTAGGAATAGTAGTAGCAGCAATAATAGCGGTTGTAGCAACATAAGTAGTAGTTGTAGAAGTAGGAGGAGTAGTAGTAGCAGTTGTAGTAATAGTGGTCGTACTTGTAGTAGTAGTCGGAGAAGTAGCGGTAATAGCATGAGTAGTAGTAGTTGTAGTGGTAGTAGTAGAAGTAGTAATAGTTATAATAGTAGTACTACCATTAAAAGTAGTTGTTGTAGTAGTAGTAGTAGTAGTAGTAATAGTAGTAGTAGTAGTAGTAGTAGTAGTAGTAGTAGTAGTAGTAGTAGTAGTAGTAGCAGCAGCAATAGTAGTAGTAGCAGTAGTAGTGGTAGTAATAGTCTTAGAAGTAGCGATATTAGCAGTGGTAAATATAGTATTTGCAGTAGTAGTAGTATAAGTAGAAGTAGAAGTAGTTGTGGTAGTAGCAGTCATAGTAGTAGTAGTTGTAGTAGTAGTAGCAGTATTAGGAGTAGTAACAGAAAGAATAGTAGAGTAGTGGGAATTGCTGTAGTAGTTTTAGTAGTAGTAGTAGTAATAGAATTAGTAATAGCAATAGAAGTAGTAGTTGGAGAAATAGTAGCAGTAGCAGTAGTAGTAGTAGTTATAGTAGTATTAGTAGTAGTAGTAGTAGTAGAACTAGTAGTCACAATAGTAGTAGAAGTCGTAGTCGTAGCAGTAGTACCAATAATAGGAGAAGTAGTAGTAATAGTAGTAGCAGTAGTAGCATGATTTGTAGGAGTAGTAGTTGTAGCTATTGTTGTAGTAGTAGTAGTTGTTATAGTTGCAGGAGTAGAAGTCAGAATAGCCGTAGTAGTAGTGGCAAAGAAGTAGTAGTATTTGTTGTAGGAGATGTAGCACTATTAATAATAGCAGTAATAGAAGTAGTATCAGAAATAGTAATATAAGTAGTAGTGAAATCAATAGAAGCAGTAATAGCAATACTTGTAGTAGTTATAGAAGTAGTAGTAGTCGTAGCAGCAGTAGTTGTTGCAGCAGCAGTTGTAGCAGTAGTAGTAGTTCTAGAGGTAGTAGTAGTGGTAGCTGTATCCATGGAAATGGTTGCAGAAGTAGTATCAGTAGTAGTAGTTGGAGAAGTAGCAGCAGCATTAGCAGTAGTAGCAATAGTAGTAGTAGTAGCAGCAGTAGTAGCAATAGTAGTAGTAGCAATTGCAAAAGCAACAGTCGCATTAGTAGCTATAGTCATACTAATAGTAATGGTGGTGGTAGTAGTAGTAGTTGTAGTAGCAGTAGTAGTAGTACTAGTATGAGTAGTAGTAGTAGTAGATGTTGTTGTTGTTGTTGGAGTAATAGTAGTAGTAGAAGTAGTTGTAATAATAGTAATAGTAGTAGTAGGAGCAGTAGTGGTCGTAGAAGCTATAGTAATAGCAGACGTAGTAGTTATAGTAGTACCAGTAAAAGTAGTAGTAGTAGTAGTGGGAGTAGTAGTCGTTGTAGGAGTAGTAGTAGTGGTAGTTGCAGTGGCAGTAGCAGTAGTAGTAGTAGTAGGGGAAGTACTAGTAGTAGCAGTAGCAATAGTAGTAGTAGTAGCAATAGTAGTAGTAGGAGTAGTAGTAGTTGCAGTAGTAATAGAAGAAGCAATAGTTGTTGCAGTAGTAGGAGTAGGAGTAGTAGTAGTAGTAGTAGTAGTAGTAGTAGTAGTAGTAGTAGTAGTAGTAGTAAGAGCAGAAGTCATTGTAGCGAAAGTAGTAGAAGTAGTAGTAGTTGTAGTAGGTATAGTAGTAGTAGTAGTAGTATTATTAGTAGTAGTGAAAGAGTAGTATTAGTAGTAGGAGTAGTAGTTGTTGTTGTTGTAGTTGGTGTAGCAGTAGTAGCAGTAGGAGGAGTACTTACAGTAGTTGCAGCAGCAGCAGTAGTAGTATTAGTAGTATCAGCAGTGGTAGTAGCAGTAGTAGTCATAGTAGGTGTGGCAATAGTAGTAGTAGTAGCACTAGTGGTAGGATCAGCAATAGTAGTAGTTGTAGGAAAAGCAATAGTAGCAATAATTGCAATACAAGTAGTAGCAGAATAAGTTGAAGTAGTAGTAGTAGGAGTAGAAGTAGTAGTAGTTGTAGTAGTAGTCGGAGTAGTAGTGGTAGTTGTGTCAGTAGTACTTGTTGTAGTAGTAGTAGCATAGTGGTAGTAGTAGTAATTGGAGAAGTAATGGTAGTAGTATCAGTAGTAATAGTTATAGTAGTAGTACTACTATTAGTAGTAGCAGTAGTAGTAGTAGGAATAGTCGTAGAAGTTGCGGTATTAGTAGTAGTAAATATAGTAGTTGTAGTTGCAGCCTCAGCAGTGGTAGTAGTAGTATAAGTTGAAGTAGTAGTAGTTGCAGTAGTAGTAGTCATAGTCGTAATAGTTGTAGTAGCAATAGCAGTAGTAGCAGTAGTAGTAGAAATAATAGTAGCTATTGCAGTAATTGCTGTAGTAGTTGTAGTTGCAGTAGTAGTAGTAGTGGTAGTAGTATTAGTAGTAGAACTAGTAGTAGCAGTAGAAGTAGTAGTAGGATAAATAGTAGTAGTAGCAGCAGTACTAGAAGCCATAGTCATAGCAGTAGTACCAGTAGTTGGAGAAGTAGTAGTAATAGCAGCAGTAGTAGTACTAGTAGTAGAGAAGTAGTAGTCAATAGTAGTAGCAATAGTAGCCTGAGTATTAGGAGTTGCACTTGTAGTAGTAGTAGTAGCAGCAGGAGCAGTAGTCAGAATATTAGTAGTAGCTATAACAGTTGTCGAAGTCGTAGTAGTATTAGTAGTGGCAAATGTAGTAGTAGGAGGCGAAGTAGTAGTAGAGGCTGTAGTAGTCATAGTAGCAGCAGCAGCAGTAGTAGTAGTAGTAGCAGCAATAGTAGTGGTAATGGTAGTGGTAGTGGCAGTTGTAGTATTTGTAGTTGGTGAATTAGTAGTAGCAATACTAGGGGTAGTAGTAGTACTACGAGCAGTAGTAGGAGTAGTTGCAGTAGTGGTTGTTGCATCAATAGATGTAGTAGTAGTCGCAGTTGCATCAGTAGCAGAAGTTGTAGTACTAGTTGTTGTAGTTGCTATACTAGTAGTAGTAATAGCTATAGCAGCAGTAGTAGTATTAGTGGCAATAATAGGAGTAGTAGAAGTAGTAGCAGCAGTACCAGTCGTAGCAACATTAATGCTAGTAGCACTAGTAGTAGCACCAGTAGTAGTAGCAGTATTTGTTCCAGTAGTAGTAATAGTTATAGTAGTAGCAATAAGAGTCACAGTAACAGTAGTAGTAGAAGTATCAGTGACAGAGATAGTAGTAGGAGAAGTAGTAGTACTAGTAGTAGCAGTAGTCGTAGTAGCTGTAGTAGTAATAGTAGGAGAAGTAGTAGTACCTATAGTAGTAGTAGCAATAGTAGTGACACTAGCAGCCATAGTAGTAGTACGAGAAGTAGTAGTTTTAGCTATAATAGCAGTAGTAGTTGTTGTTGCAGCAGCAGCAGTAGTAATAGTAGTAGCAGTAGTAGGAGTAACGAAAGAAGCAATAGTAGTAGTTGTAGTAGTTGTAACAATAGTAGCAATAGCAGGAGTCATAGCAGTAGAAGTAGTAGAGGTACTAGCAGTAGTAGAATTAGTATTAGTAGATGTAGTAGTAGCGGTAGTAGTAGTAGTAGCAATAGCAGCAGTGGTGGCCGTACTAGTAGTAGTAGTACTAGTAGTTGCAGTAGAAGTATAAGTAGTAGTAGTAGAAGTTGTAGTAGTAGTAGCAGTAGTAGAAATAGTCATAGTTGCAGCAGCAGCAGTAGCAATGGTAGTAGTTGTAGTAATTGGAGAAGTACTAGTAGTAGTAGTCATAGTAGAAGTAGTAGTGGCAGTAGCAGTAGTAGCAGAGTAGTAGTAGTAGTTGAAATAGCAGTTGTCATTGGAGCAGTGGTAGAAGTAGTAGTAGTTCCTGAAGTAGTAATAGGAATAGTTATAGCAGTAGGAGTAGTAGTAGGAAATGTAGTAGTAGTAGTTGTAGTAGTAGTTGTAGTAGTGATTATAGTAGCTTAGGCCCTAATAATAGTAGTAGTAGTAGTAGTAGCAGTAGTACTAGCAATAGCTATAATAGTAGTAGTAATAATAGTAGCAACAGCAGCTGTTGTAGTAGTTGCAGTAGCAGCAGTAGAAGTGGTAGCAACGTTGGTTGTAGTTGTAGTAGTAGCAGATGGAGCAATAGCACTAGCAGCAGTTGCAATAGTAATAGTTGAAGTAGTAGTAGTAGCAGTAGCAGTAGTAGCAATAGTTGAAGCAATAGCAGTAATAGTAGCAGAAGTCATAGTAGTAGTTGCAGTCGTAGAAGTTAGTAGCAGTAGTTGTAAGTGTAGCAGTAGTAGGAGCAGTAGTAGCAATAGTCGTTATAGCAGTACCGGTAGTAGGCACAATAGTGGTAGTAGTAGCAGCAGTAGTAGTAGTATTACAAGTAGTGTAAGTAGTAGTATTAGTAGTGGTAGCAATAGTAGTAGTAGTAGTAGTAGCAGTAGTACTAATAGTAGCAGCAGCAGTAGTAGTAACAGTAATAGTAGCTACAACAGTAGTAGCAGTAGTAGTATTAGTAGGACAAATAGTAGTAGTATAAGTAGCAATACTAAAAGTAGTAGAAGTAGTAGTAGTAGTAGTGGTAGCAGTAGTAGTAGTTGTAGTAGTAGCCGAAGTAGTAGAAGTAGTAATAGTAGAATTTGTAGAAATATTGGTAGTAACTGTAGTAGCAAAAGTAGTAGTTGCAGTAGCAGCACTAATAGTAGTTGTCATAGTAATAAGAGTAGTAGTAGATGTAGAGGTAGTTGTAGTAGTAGCAGTCATAGTAGTAGTACTAGCAACAGTAGCAGTAGTAATAGTAGCAGTAGCAGTAGCAGTTGCTATAGTAGCAGCAATAGTAGTAATAATAATAGTAGTTATAATAGCAGTAGCAGTTGTTGCAGTTGTCATTGTAGAAGCATTAGTAGTAACAGTAGTTGCAGCAGTAGATGTAGTAGTAGAAGAAGTCATAGTAGTACTAGAAGTAGCATCTGTAGTAGTACTAGCTGAAGTTGTATTAGCCATAGTAGTGGTACTAGCAAAAGTAATACCAGCTATAGTAGCAGTAGTAATTGTAGTAGCAATAGTCATAGTAGTTACAACAGCAGCAGCAGCAGCAGCAGTAATAGCATTAGTAGTAGTTATAGTAGTAGTAGTAGAAGCAATAGTAGCAGCAGTAGTATCGGAATCATTAGTGATTGCAGAAGTAGAAGCCGAATTAGTTATAGTAATAGTAGCTGTAGTCATAGTAGAAGTGGCAGTAGTTGGAGGAGAAGTAGTAGTTGAAGTAGTTGTTGTAAAGGTAGCTATAGTAGTAGTAGTAGTAATAGTAATATTAGTTGTAGTACTACTAGCAATTGTTGTAGTAGCATTAGTAGTAGTAGTAGTACTAGTAGTAGTAGTTGTTGTTGTTGTAGTAGTAGTAGTAGCTATAGTAGCAGTAGCCATAGTAGGATTAGTTGTAGCAGTGGTTGTAGCTATTGCCATAGTGGTAGCGGTAGTTGTTGTTGTAACTATAGCAGTATGAGTAGTAGTTGTAGATGCAGGAGTAGTAGCAGTTCTAGCAGTAGTAGTAACAGTAGTAGTGGTAGTAGTAGTAGTAGCAATAGTAGTTGTAGTAGTGGCCACAGTAGTAGTAGCAGCAGTTGCAGTGGTAGTAGTAGTAGGATCATGAACAATTGTAGTCACAGTCGGAGTAGGAGCAATAGTAGTAGTTGCAGGAGTAGTGCTAGTAGTAGTAGTGGTAGCAGTAGTAGCAGTAGTAGTAGTAGTAGTAGTAACACCAGAAGTAGCAATAGTAATAGCAGTAGCAATAGTAGTAGCAGTTACAGTAGGAGCAGTAGTAGTTGTTGCTGGAGTTGTACCAGTGGTAGTAGTAGTAGTAATCGTGGTGGTGGTGGTTGTAGTAATAGTTGTACAAGTGGTAGCAAAAGTAGTAGTAGTAATAGTGGTAGCAGTAGTTGTACTAGTAGCGAAAGTAGTATTAGCAGGAGTGGTAGTAGTTATAGCAGCAGTAGTAATGGAAGTCGTAACAGAAAGAGTAGTAGTAGTTACAGAAGTAGTAGTAGTAGTATCAGTAATAGTAGTAGCAGTAGTAGCATTAATAATAGAACTAGCAGTAGGTATACTAGTAGTAGCAGTAGTTGTAGTAGTAGTAGTGGTAGCTGCAGAAGTTGTAGCACAAGTAGTAGTAGTAGTAGAAGTAGTAGTAGCAGCATTAATAGTAGAACTAGAAGTAGCTGTAGTAGTAGCAAGAGGAGTAGTAGTTGTAGAAGTAGCAGTTGTAGCAGCAAGTTGTAGCCGCAGTTGTAGGTAGCCAGTAGTAATTAGGCGGAGGAGGAGTAGTGGGCCGGTAGTAATATGTAGTGGTGGTAGTAAGCAGTTGTAGTAGCAGTAGTAGTTGTAGTAGTAGAAGTTGTAGCATGCATAGTCGTAGACGTAGTAGTAAGAGTAGAACTAGCAAGAGTAGTAGTAGCTGTAGTAGTAGAATTAATAGTAGTCGTAGTAATCATAATAGTAGTTGTAGTAGTAGTAACAGTATTACTAGTAGCAATTGTAGCAGTAGTAGAAGTACTAGTAGTAGTAGCAGAAGTAGCAATAGTAGAAGTAGTAGCAATAGTAGCAAAAGTAGCAGTAGTGGCAGTAGTAGTAGTAGAATTAGTAGTAGTAGTAGTAGTAGCCGTAGTAGCAGTAAAAGTCATAGAAGTTGTGTTAGAAGTATTAACAGTAATAGCAGTTGTAGCAATAGTAGTACCAGAAGTAGTGGCAGTACTAGGAGAAGTTGTAGTAGTCGTTATTATAGGTGATGTAGCAGTAGTAGTAGTTCTTAATCCTGAAGTTGTTGTAGGAGTAGTAGTAGTAGTAGCTATAGTAGTAATAGTAGTAGAAGTAGTAGCAGTAGTAGAAATAGCAATAGCAGTAGAAGGAGTCATAAAAGTAGTAGTAGTTATAGTAGAAGTAGCAATAGCAATAGTAGAAGTACCAAGAGTAATAGTATTAGCGAAAGTAGTTGTGGAAGTAGTGGTGGCAGCAGTAGCAATAGTAGTAGAAGTAGTGGGGGTAATAGTATTACTTGTAGTAGAACCCAGAATAGTGTAATAGCAAAAGTAGTAGCACCAGCAGTAGTAGTCGTAGGAGAAGTAGTAGTAGTAGCAGTAGTAATAGCAATAGTAGCCACAAGAGAAACAACAGCAGAAGTGGTAGTTTCAGTAGTAGCAGTGGTTGTAGTGTTAGTTGTTGTTGTAGTAGTAATAGCAGCGGTAGTAGTAGTAGCAGAAGCAGCAGCAGTAGTAGTAGTAGTAGTAGCTGGTATAGAAGCAGTAGTAGTTGTAGCTATAGTAATGAAAGTAGTAGTAAAAGTAGTAGTACAAGTAGTGGTACTAGTTGTAGCCGTAATAGTTGTAGTAGTAGTAGTAGTTATAACTGTAGTAGTAGCAACAGTAGTAGTATGAGAAGTAGTAGTAGTCACGGTAGTAGTTGTCGTAGTAGCACTAGTTGTAGTATTAGTGGCAGTAGCAGTAGTTGTAGCAACAGTTGTAATAGTTGTAGCAGTAGTAGGAGAAGTACTAGTAGTTGTTATTGTAGGAGAAGTAGTTATTATTATTTTAGTATTTGTAGTAGTAGTACTAGTAGTAACAGTGGTAGTAATAGTAGTCATAGTAGTAGTAATAGTAGAAGCAATGGTAGAAGTAATCTTTGTAAGAGTAGAAGTAGCTGTAGCAGTAGTAGCAGTAGTAGTGGTAGAAGCAATAGTACTAGAAGTAGTAGTAGTAGAACTAGTTGTAGCAGTAGTAGCAGCAATAGGTGTAATTGTAGTAGTAGATGTAGGAGTAGCAGTAGTAGCAGCAGTAGTAGTAATAGTAGTAGTCATAGCAGTAGTAGTAGAAGTAGTTGTAGTAGTATTTGTAGTAGCAATAGGAGTAGTACTAGTTGTAGTAGTAGTTGTTGTTGTTGTAGAAGTTGTAGCAGTAATAGTAAGAGTAGTAGTTATAGTAGAAGTCATAGTAGTAGCAGTATTAGCAGCAGCAGTAGTAGAAGTAGCTTTAGTAGCAGTAGAAGCCGCAGGAGCAGTAGTAGTAGAAGTAGCAGTAGCAGGAGTAGCAGTAGTAGTTGCTGTAGTAGAAGTAGATGTAGCTATCATAGTAGCCATAGTCATAGTAGCAGTAGTAGCAGTAGTTATGGTAGTGGTAACAGTAGTACTAGTAACAACATTATTAGTTGTTGTAGTAGCAACAATCGCAGTAGAACTAGTAGTAGTGATAGCAGTATTAGTAACAAAACTAGTTGTAGTGGTAGTAGTAGTAGTAGCATTAGTAATAGTTGTTATAGTAGCAGCAATAGCAGCAGAAGCTATTGTAGCAGAAGTATTAGTATTAGTACCGGTGATAGTAGTTGCAGTTGCAGCAATTGCAGCGGTAGCAGTTGTAGTAGTTGTTGTAGTAGTAGTAGCAGTAGTAGCAATAGACTCAGTGGTAGTAGTAGTAGAGGAGTAGCAATAGACTCAGTGGTAGTAGTAGTAGCAGGAGTAGTAGTAGGACTAGTAGTAGTAGTAGCCGCAATAGTAGCAGTAGGAGCAGGAGTAGTAGTAGTACTAATAGTACGAGAAGTTAAAGTAGTAGCAGTATTTGTAGCAGAAGCAGTAGTAGCAGTAGCCGTAGTAGTAGTAGTAGCAACAACAGTAATAGAAGCAATAGCTGTAGAAGAAGTTGTAGTAATAGTTATCATGGGAGTGGTAGTTGTAGGAATAGTAGTTCGATCAGTAGCAATAGTAGGCAAAGTAGTGGTTGTTGTTGTGATAAGAGAAGTCATAGTAGTTGTAGTAGTGATAGTTGTTGCAGTGTAGTAATAGTAGTAAATGTAGTAGTAGAAGTAATAGAAGTAGCAGTAGTAGTGGAATTAGTAGTAGCAGCAGTAGCAATAGTAGTACTGGCAGTAGTAGTAGTAGTAATAGTATTCGTAGTAGTTGCAATAGCAGTTGTGGTAGTTGTAGTAGAAATAGTAGTAGTAGTAGTAATAACAATGTAGCAGCAACAGTAGTAGTAGTAGTAGTTGTTGTTGTTGTATTAGTAGTAGTAGTAGTAGTAGTTGTTGTTGTTGTTGTAGTAGCAGCAATAGTAGTAGCAGACAAAGTAGTGGAAGTAATGGCAGTAGTTATTCTAGAAGCAGTAGCTGTGTAGTAGCAAAAGTAGTAGTAGCAGAAGTTTTAGTTTTAGTAGAAGTAGCAGTAGTAGCGGCAGTAGCAACAATAGTAGTAGTAGTATGTGTAGCCGTAGCACTAGTAATAGTAATGGTAATAGCTGTAGTAGTAGCAATAACAATAGTAATAGTAGTAGCACCAGTAGTAGCAGTAATAGAGGAAGTAGTAGCAGTAGTAGTAGCTGTGGTAGTTGTAGTTGTAGTAGAGGAAGTAGTAGCAGTAGTAGTAGCTGTAGAAGTTGTAGTTGTAGCAGTAGCAGCAATAGTAGCAATAGTTGTAGTAGTCATAGTAGCATTTGTTATAGTAGTAGTAGCAGTAGCAACTATAATAGTAGCAGTAGCAGTAGTAATTATTGTAGTTGTAGTTGTGGTAGTAGTAGTAGCAGTAGTAATTATAGTAGTTGTAGTTGTGGTAGTAGTAGTAGCAGTACTAGTAGTTGTGGTCGTAGTGATAGTAGTAGTAGTAGTGACAATGGTAGTAGTAGAAGTAGTTGTAGTAGTATTAGTCAACGAACTAGTAGTCGTGGTAGCAAGAATATTAGTAGTAGCAATAGTAGTAGTTGTCATAGTAGTAGCGGTAGCTGTAGTAGCTGTTGTAGCGGAAGTATTAGTATTAGTCATAGTAGTAGTATTAGTAGAAGCAGTAGTAGCAGTAGTAGTAGAAGCACTTGCAGTAGTAGCAGTTATTGCAATAGTAGTATTTGTAGTAGTAGTAGTAGTCGGTGTAATCATTGTAGTAGTAGTAGCAGTACTCGCAATAGTAGTTGTTGTATTGGTAGCAGTAGTAATCATTGGAGTAGTAGCAGTTGTGGTTATTGTAGTAGTAGTAGCAACAGTAATAGCAAGAATAGTAGTAGTAGTAGTAGTGTAATAGTTGAAAGAGGGGATGTAGTTGTTCTAGTACATGTAGTAGCAGTAGTAGTAGTAGAAGTAGGAGTTATTGCAGTAGTAGCAGTAGTAGCAGTAGTAGTCATAGTAGCCATAGTAGTAGTAGTGGTCGTAGTGGCCATAGTAGTAGGAGTAGTAGTATGAGTAGTAGTAGTTGCAGTAGTGGCCGTAGTAGCCATAGTGGTAGTAGTATAAGTAGTAGTAGTAGTTGTTGTAGTAGTTGCAGTTGTGGCAATTGTACTTGTAGTAGTAGCAGTATTGGTAGTAGCAGTAGTATTGTTGAAAGAAGTAGTACTAGTAGTAGTACTAGTTGTTATTGTTGTTGTTGTAGGTGGAGGAGAAGTTGTAGTACTAGTAGTGGCAATAGTAGTTGAAGTAATAGTAGTAGTGGTAGTAGTAGTGGTGGTGGTGGTGGTGGTAGTAGTAGTCTAGTAGTAGTAGTAGTAGTAGTAGTAGTAGTAGTAGTAGTAGTAGTAGTAGTAGTAGTAGTAGTAGTAGTAGTAATGGTAGCTGTAGTAGTAGTAGTACTCGTAGTTGCAGCCTCGGCAGTAGCTAAAGTTGCAGTAGTAGTGGTAATAGTAGTCATAGTTGTAGTAGCGGTAGAAGTAGTATGAAAATTAGTAGTAGCTGTAGCAGTAGCAGTAGTAGTTGTAGAAATAGTAGTCGTAGTAGTAGTTGTAGTGGTAGTAGTAGTAACAATAGTAGTCATAGCGGTAGAAGTAGTTGGAGAAGTAGCAGTAGTAGTAGTAGTAGAAGTAATAGCAGTTATAACAGTAGTAGAGAATTAGGAGAAGTTGTATCAATAGCGGCAGTAGCAATAATATTTGCAGTAGCAGCAGAAGCAGCAGCAGCAGTAGTAGTAGAAGCAGGTGTAGTGGTAGTAGTCATAGTAGTTGTAGTAGTAGTAGAAGCAATAGTAGTAGTAGCAGGAGTAGTAGCTGTAGTTGTAGTAAGAGTAGTAGTAGTAGTAGTAGCAGTGGTAGTAGTTGCAATAGCAGTAGTAGCAGTGGTAGTACGAGAAGTAGTAGTAGTATTAATAGTGTAGTAGCAACGGTAGTAGTTGTAGTAGTAGCAGTACTAATAGTTGTAGTCGTATTTGTAGTAGTTGCCGCAGTAGTAGCAGTAGTAGTAGCAGTCGTGGTAGTAGTATAAGAAGTAGTAGTTGTAGCGATAGCCGTAGTAGTAGTTGTAATAGTAGTTGTAGTAATTGAAGTAGCAGCAGCAGCCGCAGCAGTTGTAGTAGTAGTAGTAGTAGTAGTAATTTTAGTAATAGTAGTTGTAGTCGCGGTTGTAAAAGTTGTAGTAGGAGTAGTAGGGATCGCAGTAGTAGCAGAAGTAGTCATAATAGTAACAATAGTATCAGTAGTACCAACAGTAGTAGTAGTTGTTGGAGCAGGAGGTGTAGTAGTTGTAGTACTAGTTGTAGCAATAGTAGCAATAGTGGTTGTTGTAACGGTAGTAGTAGTAGTCGTAGTAGTAGTAGCAACAGTAGTAGTACTAGTATTATTAGTTGTATTAGTCGCACTAGTTGCATTGGTACTAGCGGTAGTGGTAGTACTAGGAGAAGTAGTAGTAGTAGTAGTAGTCGTAGTTGTTGTTGTAGTAGTCGCTATGGTAGTAGTAGTAGCAATAGTTGTAATAGTCATAGTTATAGCAGTAGTAGCAGTAGTAGTCGAATTAGCATAAGTAGTAGTAGTAGTAGTAGTGCAATATTAGCAGTAGTAGTTGTAGTAGTAAATAGTTGTTGTAGTTGTTGTGAGTAATAGTTGTTGTAGCAGTAGTTGTTGTAGTAGAATGAGTAATAGCAGCAGCTGTAGTAGCTATAGCAAAAGTAGTAGGAGTACTAGCAGTTGTAGTTGTAGTACTAGTGGCAATAGTAGTCGTAGTAGTTGTAGTACTAGTAGCAGCAATAGTAGTCGTAGTAGTTGTAGTACTAGTAGCAGCAATAGTAGTCGTAGTAGCTGTAGTAGTAGTAGAAGTAGTAGTTGTTGTTATAGGTGCAGCAGCAATAGTAGTAGCGGTAGTAGTAGTTATGGTAGTCGTACTTGTAGTAGTAGTAGTAGCAGTAGCAGATGTAGTAGCAGTAGTAGAAGTAGTAGTAATACTAGAAGCAGTAGTAGTAATAGTAGCCGTAGTAGTAGTCATATTAGTAGTAGTAGTGGTAGTTGCAGTAATTGTAATAGTAGTAGTTGATTTACTAGTAGTTGAAGTAGTAGTTGTTGTAGTAGTAGCAGTAGCATTAGTAGCAGCCGAAGAAGTTGTAGTAGCAGTAGCAGTAGTTGTAGGAGTAGTTGAAGTAGCAGTTGTAGTCGCAGTAGCTATAGTTGCAGTAGTAGTATTAGTTGCGAAAGTAGTAGTAGTAGAAGTAGAAGTTGAGGTAGTAGGAATAGTTGTAGTTGTTGTCGTTATTGTTATAGTAGTAGTAGAAGTAATAGAAGTAGTAGTTGTAGACGGGGGGGGGGGGGGCGGGCGGTAGTTGTAGTAGTAT
>RXID01018078.1:0-10686 GCA_005019695.1 Trichopus zeylanicus subsp. travancoricus | reverse complement strand
ACTTCTATGAGTACAACTACTCCTACAACCATTACTACTACTCCTACTCCTACAACTACTACTCCTACTTCTACTATGACTACAACTACTTGCACTACCACAATTACAGTTACAAGTACTAGTACTACAACTATTTCTTCTTCTACTACTACAATATTACTACTACAACTACCTTATTTATACTACAACTACTATGACTATGACTACTCCTACCGCTAATACGACTACCACTACTGCTGCAACAACTACTACTTCTACTACTACTACAACTACTACTTCTACTACTACTACAACAACAACAACGACTACTAATA
Organism: Trichopus zeylanicus subsp. travancoricus; assembly: GCA_005019695.1. NCBI lineage: Eukaryota > Viridiplantae > Streptophyta > Magnoliopsida > Dioscoreales > Dioscoreaceae > Trichopus > Trichopus zeylanicus. The sequence continues at coordinate 10,372 of RXID01018078.1, read as the reverse complement.
TTACTTCTACTAATTCTACTACTGCTACTACTACTACTATTACTACTACTACTAATACTACCACTACTGCTATTAAGGCTACTACTATTACTACTACTACTACTACAACTACTACTAAACTGTTACTACAACAACAACTACTACTGCAACGACTACATCCACTTATACTACTACTACTACTACTACTACTACTACTTCAATTCCTAGTGCTACTTCTCCTACAACTACTGCTGCTACTACTACTACTGATACTACTACTAATTCTACTATTACTTCTACCACTGCTTGAACTATTACTACTACTTCTACTACAACTACTACTGCAACCACTATGACTTCTACTACTGCTTCCGCTACTACAACTTCTACTTCTTCTACTACTACTACTACTCCTACTACGACTACTACTACGACTACTGCTGCTCCTACTCCTACTACTACTACTAGTACTTCTTCTACTACTATAACAACAACTACTACTCCTACTACTACTCCTACTACTACTACCACTACTTTATTCTACTACTACACTACTACTAGTAACTACTACTACTACTACTAATACTATTACTACTACTACAATTGCTATAGCTACTGCTACTACTCCTGCTACTAGTACTACTATTACTGCTACTACTACTTCAGCTACCACAACTTCTACTACAACTACTATGTGTACTACTTCTACTACTACTCCTACCCCAACTCCAACTCCTACAACTATCCCTGCTACTACTTCTGCTCCACCTCCCCCACCCACTACTATTCCCACTACTTGTGCTACTACTATTGTTGCTACCACTTCTACTATAACTACAACTACTTCTACGGCTACGACAACAACTCCTCCAGCAACCCCTACTACTACTACAATAACAACCACTACTAATACTTATATGACTACTACTAATGCTACTACTACTAGTACAGCTACTACTGCTACTTCTACGCTACTACTACTTCAACTATTACTACAACTACTACTACTACTCCTACTGCAGCTACTACTACAGATACACCAACTACTACAGCTCCTACTGCGACTTCTACTACTTCTGCTACTATTACTACTACTACTACTGCTAGTTAGCTACAACAACAACAACAACATGTACTACGACAACTACATCTCCAACCGCTAGTACAACTATTACTGTTACTACAACTTCTACTATTGCTACTGCTCCTACTCCTACTACTACTCCTACTACCATACCTATTACAACTTCTGCTAATATTACTACCACAACAACAACTACTCCTGCTGTTGTAGTTACAACTACTATTGCAACTACTTCTACTATTACTACTCCTATTCCTACTACTAATACTACTACTACTACTATTACAACTACTACTACTTTTACTACTACTACTCCTATTCCTACTACTAATACTAATACTACTACTATTACTACAACAACAACAACAACAGCAACAACAACAACAACAACTACTACTACTTTTACTACAATGACTACTGCTACTACTACGGTTACTGCTACTATGACTACTTCTGCTACTACAACAACTACTATTGCTACAACTACTACTGCTACTACTACTTCTACAACTACTGCTGCTACTACAACTAAAACTACAACTATTACTACTACTACTCCTCCTCCTATTGATACTACTACTACTCCTACTACAACTACTACCACTACTACTACTACTATGACTATTTCTACTACTACGACTACTACTAGAATGACCACAACAACAATAACAACTACAACTGCTGCTTCTACCACTACAACTGCTACTTGTACAACTACTACAACTATAACTTCTACTATATCTACTACTATTACTATAACTGCTACTGCAACTATTACTACTACGACTACTATCACTACTACTATTAATGCGACGGCTACTACTACTATTACGACTACCAATACTACAGCTGCTTCTACTCCTAATACTACTACTATGACTACAACAACAACTACTACTGGTACTACTACTACTAATACTACTACAATGACTACTGCAAATACAATAACAACAACAACTACTACTATTACTATTAGTACTGTGCTACTGCTGCTGCTACTACTGCAACTGCTACTACTACTTGGACTAATATTGCTACTACAACAACTACTACTACTACAACTACTGCTACTACTACTATTACTACTACTGCGACTATAACTACTAACACTAATACTACTACTACTACTATTATTACTACTACTACTACTATAACTCCTAATGCTATTTCTACTACTATTATTATCACTACTTTTACTACTACTAAGATTATGACAACAATAACAGCAACTACTGCTACTATTACTACTACAACTTCTTCAACAACTACTATTACTACTACTACCACTACAACAATAACAAGAACAACTACTGCTACTACTACTACTTGTACTACCACCACTATTACAAATGCTACTACAAAGACTACTGCAAATACAAGAACAACAACAACAACACCAACTACTACGACACTAGCACTATGCTACGGCAGCTGCTACTACTGCGACCGCTACTACACTTACTAGGACTACTACTACCACTACTATTACTACTCCTATCTCTAGTACTGCTACTATTACTTCCACTACTACTAGTATCACTACTTCCGCTACTACTAATATTACAACCACTACTAGTGTTCCTAGTGCAACAACTACAACAACAACAATAATAACAACAACAACTGCTGCTGCTACTATTGCTGCTACTACTACTACTAATACAACGACAACGACTACTGCAAATACAATAATAGTAACAATAATTACTACTACTTCTACTACTACTAATACTACTACAATGACTACCGCAAATACAACAACAATAACAATAATTACTACTACTGCTGCTAATACTATGCTACAGCTGCATCCACTTCTACTACTACAACTAGTACTCCTAGTACACCTACTATAACTAATACTATTGCTACTATAACTACTGCAATTTCTTCAACTACCACTATTATGACAACTACTACAATTTCTTCAACTACCACTATTATGAAAACTACTACTACTGCAACTACTACTACGACTATTTCTGCCACAACCACTTCTACTACTGCTGCTGCTACTACAACCACTACTACTAATACTAGCACTACTACTACTACAACAACTACTTATGCTACTACTTCTACTACTACAGCTACTACTACTACTACTTCTACTACTACTAATACTTGTTCTGCTACTCCTACTTCTACAGCTACTACTACTCCTACTACTAATAAAACCACTCCTACTACAACTACAACTAATATTACTATTGCCACAACTACTACTATTATTACTATTACGATCACGACGACGACTACTACTGCTACTACTACTACTACAAAAACTACTACCACTACTACTACTACTTCTTCTACTACAACTACTAATACTACTACTACTACTACTGCTTCTTCTACTACTACTACAACCGTGACTCCTGCTACAACTACTACTAGTAATATTTTCACTACTACTGCTACTACTACAACTACTATTGCCTCCATTAATAAAAGTACTGTTACTACAACTACAATTCTACAACAACTACTACTACTAGAACTACTTATACTCCTACAACTACTACTATTACTACTGCTAATACTACTACTACTACTATTACTACTTCAACTAATACAGCTGCTACTACTACTTCTACTACAACTACCACTACTACTACTACTACTACAACAACAACAGCGACAACAACTACTACTACTACAACTACTCCTACTACTAATTGTACTACTACAACAACTAGTACTACTCCTCCTACTATTACTACTACTACTTCAACTACTATAACTGATACTACTACTATTGGTGTTGCTACTACTATTGGCACTACTCCAGCTGTAGCTGCAACTCCCAGAACTACCACTACTACATCTACTACTACTACTATTACTACTACTACCACACCTATAGCTACTACTACTACTAGTACAACTTCTTCTCCAACTCGTACTCCTATTACTACTCCTTCAACTACGACTATTACTACTAGTACGACTTCTATTATTACTACTACTATATCTACTACTACTACTTCTGCTAGTAGCACTACTACAACAACTACTACTATTACTGCTACTAGTACTAGTATAACAACAACTACTACTACTATTGTTCCAGTTAACATGACTACTAATACTACTGCTACTATTGTTCCAGTTAACATGACTAATAACACTACTGCTACCATTTCAACTATTGCTACTACTACAGTTACTAGTACAACTACCAGTACTACTACTACTACTTCCACTACTAGTACTACTTCCACTACTGCTACTCCTACAACAACTATTAATAATACTGCTACTAGTACTACTACAAATACTACTACTAATACTGTTGCTGCTACTTCTACTACTCCTACGATTACTACTCTTGCTACTACTACTGTTATGACTACAACTACTACCACTGCTACAACTACTTCTACTACTATGCCTACTACAACTACTACAACAACTACTGCTTCGTCTACTTTTGCTACTACTGCTACTACTACTACACTACTACAGCAGCTACTACTACCTCTACTATTACTACTACACTACTACTACTACTACTACTATTACTACTAGTTCTACTACTATTACTTTTGCTACTACTAGTACTATGACCACTAGTTCTACCACTACTGCTACTACTACTACTACTACTACTACGACTACTTCAACTGCTACTACTACTGCTTCTACTTCCCCTACTTCTACTACTACTGCTACTACTACTCCAACAACAACAACAACTACTACTATGTCTACTACTACAACACCACTACTCCTACTACTACTACTATTACTACTATTATTACTACTACTACTACTACTTCTACAACTACCACTTCTTCTCTGTCTAATACTACTACTACTACCAATACTACTACCGCTCCTACTTTTACTACTACTACTACAACTACTGCTACCACTACTACAACCACAATGACTATTACTACTACTGCTACTACTTCTCATCCTACTACTATAACAACTCCTACAACAACCACTATTCCCTCTAATACAATTGCTTCTCTTACTACTACTACTGCTACTACTGCTACTACTTCTACACCTACTCCTTCTGCTATTACTACTACTACTACAACTGCCACTACTACCACTTCTATAACAACAACTACTACTCCAACTACTGCAACCACTATTACAACTAATATCACTAATATTGCAATGTTAACTACTGCCACTTCTATAACTACCACTACTGCTGCTAAAACTACTACTACTCCGATTTCTACTACTACTACTACTATTATTACTAGTAATACCACTATTACTACTCCAACTATTATTATTACTACTACTACTACTACTACTACTACAACTATTACTACTCCAACTATTATTATTACTACTACTACTAATGCAACTGGTGCACCAAATACAACTATTACAACTAGTAAAGTTAATGCTACTACTGTAATTACGACTACTGTAACTATTACTACTACTGCTACTGGTACTACTACTACTACTACTGCAACTACTTCTATTATTACTGCTACTACAGCTACTACTTCAGATGCAACATGTACTACAACTCCTACTACTACTACTGCTGCTGCTGCTGCTACTACTACTACTACTACTATTACTAATATTACTACTACTGCTTCTACTACTACTACTACTACTTTAACTACTACTACTACTACCTCTAATATTCTACTACCCCAACTACTGCTGCTGCTCCTGCACCAGTTGGAACCCCTACTACTACTACTACTACTACTACAGCTACTACTACTACAATTTATACTTCTACTACTTCTACAATTGCTGGTACTACTACTTGTACTACTGTTACTACTACTACTACTACTACTACCGATACTACTACTAGTAGTAGTACAACTACTACTAGTACTACTACTACTACCGCCAATATTACTACCAGTACCACTACTAGCACTACTAGTACTACTGCTATTGATTATACTAGCACAACTATTGCTCCAGCTCCTGCTCCTGCTTCTGTTGGAACTCCTACTACGACTACTACTACTACTGCTACAACTGCTACTACTACAACTTATAGTTCTACTACTTCTACAACTGCTACAACTACTACTTCAACTACTACTAGTATAGTAGCTACTACCACTACTACTACTACTACTTCTACAAGTAATACTATTTCCACTACTGTTACTACTTCTGCTACTACTATTACTTCTTCTACTACTACTAGGACTACTACTTACAACAACAACAACTACAATTGCCACCACCACCACTACCACAACAACTACTACTAATGCTACTAAAATTACTACAACAAATACAACAACAATAACAACATTTACTACTACTACCATGAATAATATGCTACTGCCACCGCCACTTCTACCACTACTACAAGTGCTCCTAGTACTCCCAGTACACATACTCTAACAAATACTATTGCTACTACAACTTCTACAATTTCTTCAACTACTACTATGACGACAACTACTAGTATTACTACTACTATGACTACTTTTGCTACTACTACTACTACTACTGCTACTAATACTACCACAACTACTAATACTACGACTACTACTGCCACTACTACTACTATTACTACTACTACTATTACTACTACTACTACCACAACTACTGCTACTACTGCTCCTACTATAGCTACGACTACTACAACTATTGCTGCTGCTGCTGCTGCTGCTGCTGCCGCTAATACTACACCAATGACAACTACAAATACAATAACAATAACAACACTTACTACTACTATTACTAATACTATGCTACTGCTGCAACCACTTCTACTACTACTACTGGCACACGTAGTACACCTACTATAACTAATACTATTGATACTTCAACTTCTACAATTTTTTCAACTACTACTATTACGAAAACTACAACTACTACTACCATGACTACTTCTGCTACTACTACTACTACTACTAGTACTACTATCACTACTACTACTACTACTACGACTACTACTACTACCACCACCACCACCACTACTACTACTAATACTACAACTACTACCAGCTCTGCTACTACTACTACTACTAGTACCACTACTACTGCTATTACTGGTACCACTACAACTAATACTACTTATTTTGCTACTCCTACTTCTACTCCTACTACCACTCCTACTACTAATCCAACAGCAACTAATTTTGCTACTGCCACAGCTACTTCTATTACTACTATTACGATCACCACCACCACCGCCACGATGACTACTACTACAACTAAAACTGCTACAACTAATACTACTACTACTACTTCTACTCCTACAACTACTAATACTACCACTACTACTACTGCTTCTACTGCTACAACTATAGCTAGTACTATTTCCACTACTACTACTACTACTTCTACTTCTATTGTGTCTACTAACAATAATACTCCTACAACAACTACAACTACTACTATGACTTATACTCCGACAACTACAACTATTACTATTGCTAATACTACTACTACGACAATAAAACAACAACAACTACTACTACTATTACTACTACTACAACTAATACAACTACACTACTACTTCTACACCTACAACCACCACCACCCCCACCACCACCACCACCACCACCACCACCACCACTACTACTACTACTACTACTACTACTACTACTACTACAACTCCTACTCCAACTACTACTACTACTACTACTACTACTACTACTACTACTACAACAACAACAACAACAACTGCTCCTACTACAACTACTACTACTACTACTACTACTACTACTACTACTACTACTGCTACTACTACTACAGCTACTACTATTGCAGCTACTAATACTATTACTGCTACTACTACCACTACCTCGACTACTACTACTACTACTACTACTTCTACTACTACTACTACTACTACTACTACTTCTACTGCGACTACTACTACCAATACTACTACTACAACAACAACAACTACTAGTACTACTACTACACCACCTACTGCTACTAGTATTACTGCTACTACTATTACTGCTACTAGTACTACAGTTACTTCTACTAGTACTACTACTACAACTATACTACGACAACTACAACTACTCCAATTCCTACTTCGAATCCAACGCATAATGCTATCCCGACTGCTGCAACAACAACTACTGCGGCAACAACAACTGCTACTACTAATGCAACTAGTGCTAAAAATGCTACTCGTACAACTAGTAAAACTATTTCTACTGCTGTGATTACGACTACTGCAACTATTACTACAACTGCTACTAGTACTACAATTTCAACTACAACTACAACTGCTATTTTTATTGCTACTAAAGCTACTACTTCGTTTGCTAGATGTGCTACAACAACAACTACTACTACTACAACTACTACTACTACCACCACCACCTCCACCACCACCACCACTACTACCACCACTGCCACTACTGCTACTACTATTACAAATACTATTATTACTACTACTACTACTTTTACAACTACTATGAGTTATACTATTACTACTACTACCGCTACTGATTCTACAACCACAACAATTACTGCAGCTCCTGCTACTACTCGAAGTCCTTGTACTACAACTACTACTACAATTGCTACTACTACAACTTCTACTACTAGGACTCCTACAACTGCTAGTACAACTACTTATACTACTGCTACTACAACTGCTATGACTTCTACTACTACTACCACTATTACTACCACTATTACTACTCCTACTACTACTACTACTACTACCACTACCACTAGTACAACTACTACTAGTACTAGTACTACTACCACTACCACTACTACAACTACTACTAGTACTACTACTACTTCTACTACTAGTAGTATAGTAGCTACTGCTTTTTCTTCTTCTACTACTATTACTTCTATTAGTACTGCTACTTCTACTACTACTACTACTTTTGCCAGTGCTACTACTTCTACTACTACTACTGTGACTACTACTACTACTGCTGCTGCTGCTGCTGCTAATACTACACCAATGACAACTGCAAACATAATAACAATAACAACACTTACTACTACTATTACTGAAACTATGCTACTGCTGCAACCACTTCTACTACTACTACTGGTACTCGTACTACACCTACTATAACTAATACTATTGATACTTCAACTTCTATAATTTCTTCAACTACTACTATTACGAAAACTACAACTACTACTACCATGACTACTTCTGCTACTACTGCTACTAGTACTAGTACTACTATCACTACTACTACTACTACTACGACTACTACTACTACCACCACCACCACCACTACTACTACTTGCTCTGCTACTACTACTACTACTAGTGCCACTACTACTGCTATTACTGGTACCACTACAACTAATACTACTTATTTTGCTACTCCTACTTCTACTCCTACTACCACTCCTACTACTAATCCAACTGCAACTAATTTTGCTACTGCCACAGCTACTTCTATTACTACTATTACGATCACCACCACCACCACCACGATGACTACTACGACTACTACAACTGCTACAACTAATACTAGTACTAATACTACTACTACCACTTCTACTCCTACAACTACTAATATCCCACTACTACTATGCTTCTACTGCTACAACATAGCTAGTACTTTCCACTACTACTACTACTACTTCTACTTCTATTGTGTCTACTAACAATAATACTGCTACAACAACTACAACTACTACTATGACTTATACTCCGACAACTACAACTATTAATATTGCTAATACTACTACTACGACAACAACAACAACAACTACTACTACTACTATTACTACTACTACAACTAATACAGCTACCACTACTGCTTCTACTACTACCACCACCACCACCACCACCACCACCACCACTACTACTACTACTACGACAACTACTACTACTACTACTACTACTACTAATACTACTACTGCTCCAACTTCTACTACTACTCCTACTCCAACTACTAATACTACTACTACCAACAACAACAACAACAACTACTCCTACTACTACTACTACTACTACTACTACTACTACTACTACTATAGCTACTACTATTGCAGCTACTAATACTACTACTGCTACTACTACCACTACCTCTACTACTACTACTACTACTACTACTACTTCTACTACTACTACTACTACTACTACTACTTCTACTACTACTACTACTACCAATACTACTACTACAACAACAACAACTACTAGTACAACTACTACACCACCTATTGCCACTACTATTACTGCTACTAGTACTACAGTTACTTCTACTAGTACTACTGCTACAACTATACTACGACAACTACAACTACTCCAATTCCTACTTCGAATCCAACGCATACTACTATCCCGACTACTGCAACAACAACTACTGCGGCAACAACAACTGCTACTACAAATGCAAC
>RXID01018076.1:0-15681 GCA_005019695.1 Trichopus zeylanicus subsp. travancoricus | reverse complement strand
TATGTATTTTTCAAATGAGGTAAAAAAGCACAGAAAATTTCTCAAAGTATAGAAAACTATAAAACTCCCTAAAAAATATAATTGTATATAAAAACCCTCCCTCGAAAGTTCAAAAACTTAAAAATAACCCTTGAGCGCAAAAAAAGTACAAAATTTGTTAAATAAGCAAAAATTATAAATAATTCATAAAAGTGCAAAATAAGTTTTAAAAATACTTTACTTCTTTTGAACTTGCCACATTACGAGGTTAAAAATGTATTTTCGATTTTGAGGTATGTTTTCCGAGAAACTTTGAATTTTTTTACGTGGTATATGCAAAGAAATTAAATTTTTAGAACGATGAGAAAATCACAGAAAAATTATGAAATTATGGAAAACCATAAAATTTTCTAAAAATATAAAAAAATAGGAAGAAATCTCCCTTCAATGTTCAAAAATTGAGAAAAAAATGCTTCAAAGTAAATAAAATACAGGAGACATTAAATTTGCAAAAAATGTTGAAAACTGGTGAAAGTACAAAATATCACAGAAAAGCCTCCGAAACTCCGTGAAATTAGGGAAATCTCAAAAAAAACCCCCTTAAACTTCATGAAAAATATAAAAAATCCCACAAACTATAAAAAGTTTAAAAAGATTATGTTTCGAATATGCATTTCATTCTCTTAAGGTGTTTATGTGCGATAATTAAGATTTTGAAATTGAGTCTTCAATTTAAGTTTTTAGGAGGTATGTATGTCAAAAATATTTTTCTGGTTAATTTTCTTTTTTCAAAGTGGTATATATGCGAAAATTTAGCCCTTTAAGGTGAAGTATGAAATTTTATTTTTTTAGGAGCCATATATGTAAAAATAAGGGATTTCTAATCGGAATCAGCGGATTTCAATTTTCAGATTATTAGGCTAAATATGTTTTAAAAAATACTTGACTTCTTTTGAATTTTTTACATTATGAGGTTAAATATGCATTTTTCATTTTGTAGTAATTTTCCAAGTATGCTTGACTTTTTTTTACGTGGCACGCAAGGACTTAGAATCTTTGAATGAGGAAAAAATCATAGAAATATTATGATTATATAGAAAGTCATAAAATTCCACAAAAATATAATAAAGTACGAAAAAATCCCTTGAAAGCTCACAAAAATGAAAAAAAATATTTCAAAATTCATTAATATTGCAAAAAATGTAGATAATCGGTAAAAATAGAAAATATCACCAAAAACCCTCCCAAAGTCCATAAAATCGTGGAAATCTTGAAAGAACACTCAAACTTCATGAAAGTAGAAAAAATCCCTGAAAATACAATAAAAACATAAAAATTCTCTCTTAAATATGCCTTTGGTTCTCTAAAGGAGTATATATGCGATAAGTAAAATTTTCCGATTGAGTCTTCCATTTTAGTTTTTAAGAGATATATATGCCAAAAACTTTTCTCTACGTAATTTTCTACTTTCAAAGCGATTTATATACGAGAAATCACTTTATTTCGGTTACCATATGAAAATTTATTTTTGAACGAGATACATCTGTAAAATCCGTGCTCTTTTACTGAATATGCGCTTTCATTTTTTAAGTTTTGAGGCAGAATAATTTTTTGCAGTACTTTATTGCTTTCCAATTTTTTACCTTACGAGGTTAATATGTATTTTCATTTTTTAGATAAGTTTTCCAAGCAAGTTCCAAATTTTTTTAAGAGGTGCAGACAAGTAAACTGAAATTTTCAAATGAGGTAAAAAATCACAGAAAATTTCTCAAAGTATAAAAAACTATAAAATTCCCTAAAAATATAATTGTATATAAAAACCCTCCCTCGAAGTTCAAAACCTTAAAAATAACCCTTGAGCGCAAAAAAAGTACAAAATTTGTTAAATATGCAAAAATTACAAATAATTCATAAAAGGGCAAAATAAGTTTTAAAAATACTTTACTTCTTTTGAACTTGCCACATTACGAGGTTAAAAATGTATTTTCGATTTTGGGGTATGTTTTCCGAGAAACTTTGAATTTTTTTACGTGGTATATGCAAATAAATTTAATTTTTAGAACGATGAGAAAATCACAGAAAAATTATTAAATTATGGAAAACCATAAAATTTTCTAAAAATATAAAAAATTAGGAAGAAATCTCCCTTGAATGTTCAAAAATTGAGAAAAAATGCTTCAAAGTAAATAAAATACAGGATACATTAAATTTGCAAAAAATGTTGAAAACTGGTGAAAGTACAAAATATCACAGAAAAGCCTCCGAAACTCCGTGAAATTAGGGAAATCTCAAAAAAACCCCCCTTAAACTTCATGAAAAATATAAAAACTCCCACAAACTATAAAAAGTTTTAAAAGATTATGTTTCGAATATGCATATCATTCTCTAAAGGTGTTTATGTGCGATAATTAAGATTTTGAAATTGAGTCTTCAATTTCAGTTTTTAGGAGGTATATATGTCAAAAATATTTTTTTGGTTAATTTTCTTTTTTCAAAGTGGTATATATGCGAAAATTTAGCCCTTTAAGGTTAAGTATCAAATTTTATTTTTTTAGGAGCCATATATGTAAAAATAAGGGATTTCTAATCGAATCAGCGATTTAATTTTTTAAGATTGTGAGGATAAATATGTTTTTAAACTACTTGACTTCTTTTTAATTTTTTACATTATGAGGTTAAATATGAATTTTCATTTTGTAAGTAAGTTTTCCAAGTATGCTTGAATTTTCTCAAGTGGCACGCAAGGAATTTAGAATCTTTGAATGAGGAAAAAATCATAGAAATATTATGACTGTATAGAAAATCATAAAATTCCATAAAAATATAATAAAGTAAAAAAAACTCCCTTGAATGCTCAAAAAAATGAAAAAAAATATTTCAAAATTCATTAATTTTGCAAAAAATGTAGATAATCGGTAAAAATAGAAAATATCAGCAAAAACCCTCCCCAAGTCCATAAAATCGTGGAAATCTTGAAAGAACCCTCAAACTTCATGAAAGTAGAAAAAATCCCTGAAAATACAAAAAAACATGAAAATTCTCTCTTAAATATGCGTTTGGTTCTCTAAAGGAGTACATATGCGATAAGCAAAATTTTCCGATTGAGTCTTCCATTTTTGTTTCTCAGAGATATATATGCCAAAAACTTTTCTCTACGTAATTTTCTACTTTCAAAGCGAATTATATACGAGAAATAAGTTATTTCAGGTTAAATATGAAAATTTATTTTTGAAAGAGATACATATGTGAAAATCAGTGCTCTTTTACTGAATATGCGATTTCATTTTTTAAGTTATGAGGCAGAATAATTTTTTGCAGTACTTTATATATTTCCAATTTTTTACCTTACGAGGTTAATATGTATTTTCATTTTTTAGATAAGTTTTCCAAGCAAGTTCCAATTTTTTTTAAGAGGTGTAGACAAGTAAACTGAAATTTTCAAATGAGGTAAAAAAGCACAAAAAATTTCTCAAAGTATAGAAAACTATAAAATTCCCTAAAAATATAATTGTATATAAAAACCCTCCCTCGAAAGTTCAAAAACTTAAAAATAACCCTTGAACGCAAAAAAAGTTCAAAATTTGTTAAATATGCAAAAATTACAAATAATTCATAAAAGTGCAAAATAAGTTTTAAAAATACTTTACTTCTTTTGAACTTGCCACATTACGAGGTTAAAAATGTATTTTCGATATTGAGGTATGTTTTCCGAGAAACTTTGAATTTTTTTAAGTGGTATATGCAAATAAATTAAATTTTTAGAACGATGAGAAAATCACAGAAAATTTATGAAATTATGGAAAAAACCATAAACTTTCTAAAAAATAAAAATTAGGAAGAAATCTCCCTTGAATGTTAAAAAATTGAGAAAAACGAATGCTTCAACGTAACTAAAATACAGGATACCTTAATTTGCAAAAAATGTTGAAAAACACTGTTGAAGTACAAAATATCCAGAACAGCCTCCGAAACTCCGTGAAATTAGGGAATCTCAACAAACCCCCCCTTGAATCCTGAAAAATATAAAACAGTCCACCAACCTATAAAAAGTTTAAAAGATTATGTTTCGCATATGCATTTCATTCTCTTAAGGTTTTTATGTGCGATAATTAAGATTTTGAAATTGAGTCTTCAATTTCAGTTTTTAGGAGGTATATATGTCAAAAATATTTTCTGGTTAATTTTCTTTTTTCAAAGTGGTATATATGCGAAAATTTAGCCCTTTAAGGTTAAGTATCAAATTTTATTTTTTTAGGAGCCATATATGTAAAAATAAGGGGTTTCTAATCGAATCAGCGATTTAATATTTTAAGATTATGAGGATAAATATGTTTTTAAAATACTTGACTTCTTTTGAATTTTTTACATTATGAGGTTAAATATGAATTTTCATTTTGTAAGTAAGGTTTTCCAAGCAAGTTTGAATTTATTTTTAATTGTGCCAGCAGGAATTAGAATCTTTGAATGAGGAAAAAAATCATAGAAATATTATGACAGCATAAAAAATCATAAAATTCCATAAGAATATAATAAAGTATAAGAAACTCCCTTGAAAGCTCAAAAACATGAAAGAAATATTTCGAAATTCATTAATTTTGCAAAAAATGTAGAGAACTGGTAAAAATAGAAAATATCGCCAAAAACCATCCCAGAGTCCATAAAATCATGGAAATCTTAAAAGGACCCTCAAACTCCATGATAGTAGAAAAAATACCTGAAACTACAAAAAAAAACATAAAAATTCTCTTTTAAATATGCATTTCGTTCTCTAAAGGGGTATATATGCAATAATTAAAATTTTCAGATTGAGTCTTCCATTTTAGTTTCTAAGAGATATATAAAAATATAAAGATATATAAAAACCCTCCCTCGAAAGTTCAAAAACTTTAAAACAACCCTTGAGCGTAAAAAAAAAAAAGAAATTTATTAAATATGCAAAAATTACAGATAATTCGTAAAAGCGCAAAATAAGTTTTAAAAATACTTCACTTCTTTTGAACTTGCCACACTACGAGGTCAAATATGTATTTTCAATTTTAAGGTATGTTTTCCTAGCAACTTTGAATATTTTATAGTGGTATATGGAAATAAATTAAATTTTCCGAATGGTGAAAAAAATCAGGGAAAAATTATGAAAGTATGGAAAACAATAAAATTTTCACAAAATATAAAAAATTATGAAGAAATCTCCCATGAAAGTTCGAAAATTGAGCAAAAAAAAAATGCTTCAATGTAAATAAAACACAGGATACATTAAATTTGCAAAAAATGTTGAAAACAAGTGAAAGTACAAAATATCATAGAAAAGCCTCTGAAACTCCGTGAAAATTGGGAAATCTCAGAAAACCCCTTAAAATTCATTAAAAATATAAAAAATCCCAAAAACTCTAAAAAGTTGAAAAATTTATGTTTTGAATATGCATTTCATTCTCTAAAGGGGTATACGTGCTATAATTAAGATTTTGAAATTGAGTCTTCAATTTCAGTTTTTAAGAGGTATATATGTCAAAAATATTTTCCTGGTTAATTTTTTTTTCAAAGTGGTATATATGCGAAAATTAAGCCCTTCGAGGTTAAATATGAAATTTTATTTTTTTAGGAGTCATATATGTAAAAATTGGGGTTTTCTAATCGAATCAGGGATTTAATTTTTTCAGATTATGAGGATAAATATGTTTTTCAAAATACTTGACTTCTTTTGAATTTTTTACATTATGAGGTTAACTAGGAATTTTCATATTGTAAGTAAGTTTTCCAAGCATGTTCGAATTTTTTTTAAGTAGCACGCAAGGAAATCAGCATCTTTGAATGAGGAAAAAAATCACAGAAATATTATGACAGTATGGAAAATCTTAAAATTCCATAAAAATATAATAAAGTATAAAAAACTCCCTTGAAAGCTCAAAAACATGAAAAAAATATTTTAAAATTCGTTAATTTTGCAAAAAATGTAGAGAATTGGTAAAAATAAAAAATATCACCGAAAACCCTCCCAAAGTCCATAAAATCATGGAAATCTTAAAAGAACCCTCAAACTTCATGAAAGCAGAAAAAATCCCTGAAACTACAAAGAAACATAAAAATTTCTCTTTTAAATATGCATTTCGTTCTCTAAAGAGGTATATATGCGATAATTAAAAGTTTTAGATTGAGTCTTCCATTTTAGTTTTTAAGAAATATAAATGCCAAAAACTTTTCTATACATAATTTTCTTCTTTCAGAACGGTTTATATACGAAAATGAAGTTCTTTCAGGTTAAATATGAAATTTTATTCTTGAAAGAGACATATATGTGAAAATCGGTGCTTCTTTGCTGAATATGCAATTTCATTTTTTAAGTTATGAGGCAAAATAATTTTTTGCAGTACTTTATTGCTTTCGAATTTTTTACCTTACGTATTTTCATTTTTTAGATAAGTTTTCCGAGCAAGTTTGAATTTTTTTAAGACGTGTACGCAAGTAAACTGAAATTTTCAAATGAGGCAAAAAATCACAGAAAATTTTTCAAAGCATAGAAAACCATGAAATTCCCTAAAAATATAAAGATATATAAAAACCCTCCCTCGAAAGTTCAAAAACTTAAAAACAACCCTTGAACGTAAAAAAAAAAAAAATACAAAATTTATTAAATATGCAAAAATTACAGATAATTCGTGAAAGCGCAAAATAAGTTTTAAAAATACTTCACTTCTTTTGAACTTGCCACATTACGAGGTTACATATGTATTTTCAGTTTTAAGGTATGTTTTCCAAGGAACTTTGAATTTTTTTAAGTGGTATATGCAAATAAATTAAATTTTTAGAATCAGGAAAAAAATCACAGAAAAATAATGAAATACGGAAAACCATAAAATTTTCTAAAAATATAAAGAATTATGAAGAAATCTCCCTTGAAGGTTCGAAAATTGAGAAAAAAAATGCTTCAGTGTAAATAAAATACAAGATACATTTAAATTTGCAGAAAAATGTTGAAAACAGGTGAAAGTACAAAATATCATAGAAAAGCCTCTAAAACTTCCTGAAATTAGGGAAATCTCAAGAAACCCCTTAAACCTCATGAAAAATACAAAAAATACCAGAAACTATAAAATCTTGAAAACAATTATGTTTCGAATATGCATTTCATTCTCTAAAGGGGTATATGTGCGATAATTAAGATTTTGAAACTTCAATTTTGAAGAGGTACGTCAAAAATATTTTTCTGGTTAATTTTCCTTTTCCAAAGTGGTATATATGCGAAAATTAAGCCCTTTATGGTTAAATATGAAATTCTATTTTTTTAGGAGTCATATATGTAAATATCAGGGTTTTCTAATCGAATCAGCGATTTAATTTTTTAAGATTACGAGGATAAATATGTTTTTAAAATACTTGACTTATTTTGAATTTTTTACATTATGAGGTCAAATATGAATTTTCATTTCGTAAGTAAGTTTTCCAAGCAAGTTTGAATTTTTTTTAAGTGGCACGCAAGGAAATTAGAATCTTTGAATGAGGAAAAAAATCATAGAAATATTATGACAGCATAGAAAATCATAAAATCCCGTAAGAATATAATAAAGTATAAGAAACTCCCTTGAAAGCTCAAAAACACGAAAGAAATATTTCGAAATTCATTAATTTTGCAGAAAATGTAGAGAATTGGTGAAAATAGAAAATATCACCAAAAACCCTCCCAAAGTCCATAAAATCATGGAAATCTCAAAAGGACCCTCAAACTTCATGATAGTAGAAAAAATCCCTGAAACTGCAAAAAAACATAAAAATTCTCTTTTAAATATGCATTTCGTTCTCTAAAGGGGTATATATGCAATAATTAAAATTTTCAGATCGAGTCTTCCATTTTAGTTTCTAAGAGATATATAAAAACCCTCCCTCGAAAGTTCAAAAACTTAAAAACAACCCTTGAACGTAAAAAAAAAAAGAAATTTACTAAATATGCAAAAATTACAGATAATTCGTAAAAGCGCAAAATAAGTTTTAAAAATACTTTACTTCTTTTGAACTTGCCACACTACGAGGTTAAATATGTATTTTCAATTTTAAGGTATGTTTTCCTAGCAACTTTGAATTTTTTATAGTGGTATATGCAAATAAATTAAATTTTTAGAATGGTGAAAAAAATCAGGGAAAAATTATGAAAGTATGGAAAACCATAAAATTTTCTAAAAATATAAAAAATTATGAAGAAATCTCCCATGAAAGTTCGAAAATCGAGAAAAAAAATGCTTCAATGTGAATAAAACACAGGATACATTAAATTTGCAAAAAATGTTGAAAACAAGTGAAAGTACAAAATATCATAGAAAAGCCTCTGAAACTCCGTGAAATTTGGGAAATCTCAGAAAACCCCTTAAAATTCATGAAAAATATAAAAAATCCCAAAAACTCTAAAAAGTTGAAAAAATTTATGTTTTGAATATGCATTTCATTCTCTAAAGGGGTATACGTGCTATAATTAAGATTTTGAAATTGAGTCTTCAATTTCAGTTTTTATGAGGCATATATGTCAAAAATATTTTCGTGGTTAATTTTTTTTTCAAAGTGGTATATATGCGAAAATTAAGGCCTTTAAGGTTAAATATGAAATTTTATTTTTTTTAGGAGTCATATATGTAAAAATTGGGGTTTTCTAATCGAATCAATCAGGGATTTAATTTTTTCAGATTATGAGGATAAATATGTTTTTCGAAATACTTGACTTCTTTTGAATTTTTTACATTATGAGGTTAACTAGGAATTTTCCTTTTGTAAGTAAGTTTTCCAAGCATGTTCGAATTTTTTTAAGTGGCACGCAAGGAAATTAGCATCTTTGAATGAGAAAAAAAATCATAGAAATATTACGACAGTATAGAAAATCTTAAAATTCCATAAAAATATAATAAAGTATAAAAAAATCCCTTGAAAGCTCAAAAACACGAAAAAAATATTTTAAAATTCGTTAATTTTGCAAAAAAATGTAGAGAACTGGTAAAAATAAAAAATATCACCGAAAACCCTCCCAAAGTCCATAAAATCATGGAAATCTTGAAAGAACCCTCAAACTTCATGAAAGCAAAAAAAATCCCTGAAACTACAAAGAAACATAAAAATTCTCTTTTAAATATGCATTTCGTTCTCTAAAGAGGTATATATGCGATAATTAAAATTTTTAGATTGAGTCTTCCATTTTAGTTTTTAAGAAATATAAATGCCAAAAACTTTTCTATAATACTTTTCTTCTTTTCAGAGCGGTCTTATATACGAAAATTAAGTTCTTCAGGTTGAAATATTGAACTTTATTTTTGCCCGAGGACATATGTGAAAATCGTGCTTTTTTGCTGAATATGCGATTATTTTTTACAGTTATGAGGCAAAATAATTTTTGGCAGTACTTTATGCTTTAGAATTTTTACCTCACGTACTTTTTCATTTTTTAGCTAAGTTTTCGGCAAGTTTGAATTTTTTTTAAGACGTGTACGAAAGTAAACTGAAATTTCCAAATGAGGCAAAAAATCACAGAAAATTTTTCAAAGTATAGAAAACCATGAAATTCCCTAAAAATATAAAGATATATAAAAACCCTCCCTCGAAAGTACAAAAACTTAAAAAGAACCCTTGAACGTAAAAAAAAAAAATACAACATTTATTAAATATGCAAAAATTACAGATAATTCGTAAAAGCGCAAAATAAGTTTTAAAAATACTTCCCTTCTCTTGAACTTGCCACACTACGAGGTTAAATATGTATTTTCAATTTTAAGGTACGTTTTCCAAGGAACTTTGAATTTTTTTTAAGTGGTATATGCAAATAAATTAAATTTTTAGAATCAGGAAAAAAATCACAGAAAAATAATGAAATACGGAAAACCATAATATTTTCTAAAAATATAAAAAATTATGAAGAAATCTCCCTTGAAAGTTCGAAAATTGAGAAAAAAAAATGCTTCAATGTAAATAAAATACAAGATACATTGAAATTTGCAAAAAAATGTTGAAAACAGGTGAAAGTACAAAATATCATAGAAAAGCCTCTAAAACTTCGTGAAATTAGGGAAATCTCAAGAAACCCCTTAAACCGCATGAAAAATACAAAAAATACCAGAAACTATAAAATCTTGAAAACAATTATGTTTCGAATATGCATTTCATTCTCTAAAGGGGTATATGTGCGATAATTAAGATTTTGAAACTTCAGTTTTGAAGAGGTACATATGTCAAAAAAATTTTTCTGGTTAATTTTCTTTTTTCAAAGTGGTATATATGCGAAAATTAAGCCCTTTATGGTTAAATATGAAATTTTATTTTTTTAGGAGTCATATATGTAAAAATCAGGGTTTTCTAATCGAATCAGCGATTTAATTTTTTAAAGATTATGAGGATAAATATTTTTTTCAAAATACTTGACTTATTTTGAATTTTTTACGTTATGAGGTCAAATATGAATTTTCATTTCGTAAGTAAGTTTTCCAAGTAGGTTTGAATTTTTTTAAGTGGCACGCAAGGAAATTAGAATCTTTGAATGAGGAAAAAAATCATAGAAATATTATGACAGCATAGAAAATCATAAAATTCCGTAAGAATATAATAAAGTATAAGAAACTCCCTTGAAAGCTCAAAAACACGAAAGAAATATTTCGAAATTCATTAATTTTGCAAAAAATGTAGAGAATTGGCAAAAATAGAAAATATCACCAAAAACCCTCCCAAAGTCCATAAAATCATGGAAATCTTCAAAGGACCCTCAAACTTCATGATAGTAGAAAAAATCCCTGAAACTACAAAAAAACATAAAAAATTCTCTTTTAAATATGCATTTCGTTCTCTAAAGGGGTATATATGAAATAATTAAAATCTTCAGATTGAGTCTTCCATTTTAGTTTCTAAGAGATATATAAAAATATAAATATATATAAAAACCCTCCCTCGAAAGTTCAAAAACTTAAAAACAACCCTTGAACGTAAGAAAAAATAAGAAATTTATTAAATATGCAAAATTTACAGATAATTCGTAAAAGCGCAAAATAAGTTTTAAAAATACTTTACTTCTTTTGAACTTGCCACACTACGAGGTTAAATATGTATTTTCAATTTTAAGGTATGTTTTCCTAGCAACTTTGAATTTTTTATAGTGGTATATGCAAATAAATTAAATTTTTAGAATGGTGAAAAAAATCAGGGAAAAATTATGAAAGTATGGAAAACCATAAAATTTTCTAAAAATATAAAAAATTATGAAGAAATCTCCCATGAAAGTTCGAAAATCGAGAAAAAAGAATGCTTTAATGTAAATAAAACACAGGATACATTAAATTTGCAAAAAATGTTGAAAACAAGTGAAAGTACAAAATATCATAGAAAAGCCTCTGAAACTCCGTTAAATTTGGGAAATCTCAGAAAACCCCTCAAAATTCATTAAAAATATAAAAAAATCCCAGAAACTATAAAAAGTTGAAAAAATTTATGTTTTGAATATGCATTTCATTCTCTAAAGGGGTATACGTGCTATAATTAAGATTTTGAAATTGAGTCTTCAATTTCAGTTTTTAAGAGGTATATATGTCAAAAATATTTTCCTGGTTAATTTTTTTTCAAAGTGGTATATATGCGAAAATTAAGCCCTATAAGGTTAAATATGAAATTTTATTTTTTTAGGAGTCATATATGTAAAAATTGGGGTTTTCTAGTCGAATCAGGGATTTAATTTTTTCAGATTATGAGGATAAATATGTTTTTCAAAATACTTGACTTCTTTTGAATTTTTTACATTATGAGGTTAACTAGGAATTTTCATTTTGTAAGTAAGTTTTCCAAGCATGTTCGAATTTTTTTAAGTGGCACGCAAGGAAATTAGCATCTTTGAATGAGGAAAAAAATCATAGAAATATTATGACAGTATAGAAAATATTAAAATTCCATAAAAATATAATAAAGTATAAAAAACTCCCTTGAAAGCTCAAAAACATGAAAAAAATATTTTAAAATTCGTTAATTTTGCAAAAAATGTAGAGAATTGGTAAAAATAAGAAATATCACCGAAAACCCTCCCAAAGTCCATAAAATCATGGAAATCTTAAAAGAACCCTCAAACTTCATGAAAGCAGAAAAAATCCCTGAAACTACAAAGAAACATAAAAATTCTCTTTTAAATATGCATTTCGTTCTCTAAAGAGGTATATACGCGATAATTAAAATTTTTAGATTGAGTCTTCCATTTTAGTTTTTAAGAAATATAAATGCCAAAAACTTTTCTATACATAATTTTCTTCTTTCAGAGCGGTTTATATACGAAAATTAAGTTCTTTCAGGTGAAATATGAAAATTTATTTTTGAAAGAGACATATGTGAAAATCGGTGCTTTTTTGCTGAATATGCGATTTCATTTTTTAAGTTATGAGGCAAAATAATTTTTTGCAGTACTTTATTGCTTTCGAATTTTTTACCTTACGTATTTTCATTTTTTAGATAAGTTTTCCGAGCAAGTTTGAATTTTTTTTAAGACGTGTACGCAAGTAAACTGAAATTTCCAAATGAGGCAAAAAATCACAGAAAATTTTTCAAAGTATAGAAAACCATGAAATTCCCTAAAAATATAAAGATATATAAAAACCCTCCCTCGAAAGTACAAAAACTTAAAAAGAACCCTTGAACGTAAAAAAAAAAAATACAACATTTATTAAATATGCAAAAATTACAGATAATTCGTAAAAGCGCAAAATAAGTTTTAAAAATACTTCCCTTCTCTTGAACTTGCCACACTACGAGGTTAAATATGTATTTTCAATTTTAAGGTACGTTTTCCAAGGAACTTTGAATTTTTTTTAAGTGGTATATGCAAATAAATTAAATTTTTAGAATCAGGAAAAAAATCACAGAAAAATAATGAAATACGGAAAACCATAATATTTTCTAAAAATATAAAAAATTATGAAGAAATCTCCCTTGAAAGTTCGAAAATTGAGAAAAAAAATGCTTCGATGTGAATAAAATACAAGACACATTTAAATTTGCAAAAAAAAAATGTTGAAAACAGGTGAAAGTACAAAATATCATAGAAAAGCCTCTAAAACTTCCTGAAATTAGGGAAATCTGAAGAAACCCCTTAAACCTCATGAAAAATACAAAAAATACCGGAAACTATAAAATCTTGAAAACAATTATGTTTCGAATATGCATTTCATTCTCTAAAGGGGTATATGTGCGATAATTAAGATTTTGAAACTCCAGTTTTGAAGAGGTACATATGTCAAAAATATTTTTCTGGTTAATTTTCTTTTTCCAAAGTGGTATATATGCGAAAATTAAGCCCTTTATGGTTAAATATGAAATTTTATTTTTTTTAGGCGTCGTATATGTAAAAATCAGGGTTTTCTAATCGAATCAGCGATTTAATTTTTTAAGATTATGAGGATAGATATGTTTTAAAAATACTTGACTTATTTTGAATTTTTTACATTATGAGGTCAAATATGAATTTTCATTTCGTAGGTAAGTTTTCCAAGCAAGTTTGAATTTCTTTTAAGTGGCACGCAAGGAAATTAGAATCTTTGAATGAGGAAAAAAATCATAGAAATATTATGACAGCATAGAAAATCATAAAATTCCGTAAGAATATAATAAAGTATAAGAAACTCCCTTGAAAGCTCAAAAACACGAAAGAAATATTTCGAAATTCATTAATTTTGCAAAAAATGTAGAGAATTGGTAAAAATAGAAAATATCACCAAAAACCCTCCCGAAGTCCATAAAATCATGGAAATCTTCAAAGGACCCTCGAACTTCATGATAGTATAAAAAAATCCTGAAACTACAAAAAAACATAAAAATTCTCTTTTAAATATGCATTTCGTTCTCTAAAGGGGTATATATGCAATAATTAAAATTTTCGGATTGAGTCTTCCATTTTAGTTTCTAAGAGATATATAAAAATATAAAGATATATAAAAACCCTCCCTCGAAAGTTCAAAAACTTAAAAACAACCCTTGAACGTAAAAAAAAAAAAGAAATTTATTAAATATGCAAAAATTACAGATAATTCGTAAAAGCGCAAAATAAGTTTTAAAAATACTTCACTTCTTTTGAGCTTGCCACACTACGAGGTTAAATATGTATTTTCAATTTTAAGGAATGTTTTCCTAGCAACTTTGAATTTTTTATAGTGGTATATGCAAACAAATTAAATTTTCAGAATGGTGAAAAAAATCAGGGAAAATTTATGAAAGTATGGAAAACCTTAAAATTTTCTAAAAATATAAAAAATTATGAAGAAATCTCCCATGAAAGTTCGAAAATTGAGAAAAAAAATGCTTCAATGTAAATAAAACACAGGACACATTAAATTTGCAAAAAATGTTGAAAACAAGTGAAAGTACAAAATATCATAGAAAAGCCTCTGAAACTCCGTGAAATTTGGGAAATCTCAGAAAACCCCTTAAATTTCATTAAAAATATAAAAAAATCCCATAAACTCTAAAAAGGTTGAAAAAATTTATGTTTCGAATATGCATTTCATTCTCTAAAGGGGTATACGTGCTATAATTAAGATTTTGAAATTGAGTCTTCAATTTCAGTTTTTAAGAGGTATATATGTCAAAAATATTTTCCTGGTTAATTTTTTTTTCAAAGTGGTATATATGCGAAAATTAAGCCCTTTAAGGTTAAATATGAAATTTTTTTTTTAGGAGTCATATATGTAAAAATTGGGGTTTTCTAATCGAATCAGGGATTTAATTTTTTCAGATTATGAGGATAAATATGTTTTTCAAAATACTTGACTTCGTTTGAATTTTTTACATTATGAGGTTAACTAGGAATTTTCATTTTGTAAGTAAGTTTTCCAAGCATGTTCGAATTTTTTTCAGTGGCACGCAAGGAAATTAGCATCTTTGAATGAGGAAAAAAATCATAGAAATATTATGACAGTATAGAAAATCTTAAAATTCCATAAAAATATAATAAAGTATAAAAAAACTCCCTTCAAAGCTCAAAAACACGAAAGGAATATTTCGAAATTCGTTAATTTTGCAAAAAAATGTAGAGAATTGGTAAAAATAGAAAATATCACCGAAAACCCTCCCAAAGTCCATAAAATCATGGAAATCTTAAAAGAACCCTCAAACTTCATGAAAGCAGAAAAAATCCCTGAAACTACAAAGAAACATGAAAATTCTCTTTTAGATATGCATTTCGTTCTCTAAAGAGGTATATATGCGATAATTAAAATTTTTAGATTGAGTATTCCATTGTAGTTTTTAGAACATTATTTAAAAGGCCAAAATACGGGGCGATACATTACTTCTTCTTCTTTCAGATCGGGTTTATAACGGAAAATAAGTTCTTCAGGTGAAATATGAAAATTTATTTTTTGAAAGCGACATATGTGAAAATCGGTGCTTTTTTGCTGAATATTCGATTTCATTTTTTAAGTTATGAGGCAAAATAATTTTTTGCCGACTTTATTGCTTTCGAATTTTACCTACGTTATTTCATTTTTTAGATAAGTTTTCCGAGCAAGTTTGAATTTTTTTTAAGACGTGTACGCAAGTAAACTGAAATTTCCAAATGAGGCAAAAAATCACAGAAAATTTTTCAAAGTATAGAAAACCATGAAATTCCCTAAAAATATAAAGATATATAAAAACCCTCCCTCGAAAGTACAAAAACTTAAAAAGAACCCTTGAACGTAAAAAAAAATAATACAACATTTATTAAATATGCAAAAA
>RXID01018075.1:0-18450 GCA_005019695.1 Trichopus zeylanicus subsp. travancoricus | reverse complement strand
CTTCTTCTTCTTCTACTACTACTACTACTACTACTACTACTACTACTACTACTAATAATAATAATAATAATAATAATAATAATAATAATAATAATAATAATAATACAACAACTACTACTTCTACTAATACTACTGCTACTGCAACTACAACTAAAACTACTAATCTTACAACTGCTAGTACTACTAGTACAACTACGACTATACTACTTCTAGTACCACTGCTACTACAACTTCTACTACTACAGCTACTACTACTACACTACAACTAGAACTAGAACTACTACTACTTCTACTCCTACAAGTGCTACTACTACTCCTACAAGTACTACTACCACTACTGCTGCTACTACTACTACTTTTACAACAACAACTACTACTACAATTACTTGTTTTACGAGTAATACTACTCCTACTACTGTTACTACTACTCCAACTGCTACAACTACAACTCCTACTACTACTACTACAACTTCTGCTACTACTACTACTGTTACTAGTACTAATACTACCACTGCTACTTCTGCTACAACTACTACTACTAGAAATTCTGCTGCTACTACTACTACAACTTCTACCACACCACAACTGCAACTAGTACTACAACAACCGCAATTACTATGACTACTACTACTACTCATATGACTACCACAACTACTACATCACATGCGACTATTGATACTACCACAAATTCTACTACAGCTACTACTAGTACATCAACTACTACTACTACTACTACTACTACTACTACTACAACTACTACAGCCACCACTACTACTTCTACTACGACTACCACTACTGCTACCTCTACTTCTACTACTACTTCTACTCCTACTACTGCTACTACTACTACAGCTACTACTCCTCCTCCTACTACTACTATTGCTACTACTACTACTACTATTACCACCACTTCTACTACTACTACTAATACGACTTCTACTATACTACTACTACTACTACTACCACTACCACTACTACCACTACAACTACCACTACTACTACTACTACTACAACAACAACTACAACTACTACTGCTACTACTACTGCTACTACTACTACTACTACTACCACCACCAATACTACTGCTACTATTACTGCGACTACTACTACTACAACAACAACAACTACTACTACAAGACTACTACTACTACTAGTCCTACTCCAACTCCTAATCCTACTACTATCACTACTAGTACTTTTGCTACTACTCCACCTCCAATTACTATCCCTATTACTTATACTACTTATACTGCTGCTACTGTTTCTATTCCCACTAGTACTACTTCCATTACTACTACTAGTGCTACTACTATAGCTGCTATTGTTACTACTGTTGCAACTCTTGATGTTGCCGTAACAGTTAGACTAGCTACTACTACTCCAACTACTAGCACTACTACTATTTCTACAGCTAATGCTACTACTACTAATACAACTACTGTTGTGACTCCTACTCCTACTTCTACTACTACTACGGCTACTACTTCTACTACTGCTACTACTACCGCTACTACTACTATTACTACCACTACTACAGCTACAACAACAACAAGTACTACTACTACTCGTCCTCCAACTACCAGTACAAAGTTTTCTGCTAGTACTGCTACTATGACTACTACTACTAAAGTTACTACTACTGCCACTCCAACTCCTACTCCTACTACTATATGTATTACAACTTCTGCTAATATTACTTCTGCAACAACTACTATGCCTGCTGCAACCACTACTACTATGGTTGCAACTACTTCAACTACTACTACTCCTATTCCTGCTACTAAATCTACTACCACTACTATTACTATTGCTACTACTACTACTACTACTACTCATGTTACCACTACAATTACTACTATGACTACTGCTACTAATGCTACTATTACTGCTACTACTACTCCAGCTACAACTACTACTACTGCTGCTATAACTACTTTTACCACTACTACTCCGGCTACAACAACTACTATTCCAACTATAACTTCCGCTAATACTACTAGTAAAATAACTACTACAACTACGACTACTAATACTACTAATACTCCTAATGTTGCAGCAACTACTACTATTACAAACACCTCTACTACTACTACTCGCTAATACCACTACTACTACTATTACTACTACTACTAGTACCTCTGCTGCTAACGCTGCTACCACTACTCCTGCTACTACTACTTCTACAACTACTACTATTACTTCTATTACTACTACTCTTGCGGCTACTACTAATATGACTACGATTACTACAACTACGGCTACAAGTTCAAGTACTACTAGCACTATTGCTACTCCGGCTACTACTACAACTATGACTACAACTACTTCTACTACTGCAACTCCTGCTAATACTACTACTACTACTTCTCCTAAACCACAACTACTGCTGCTGCTATGGCTACTTCTACTATTTATGCTACAACTACTACAACTACTACAATGACTGCAGCTACTACGACTGCTTCTACCACTACTACTGCTACTACTATAACTACTACTACAATTCCAACTATTACTACTGCAACCAATACTACTGTTACTACTACTTCTAATACCCATACTACTACTACTACTACTACTACTACTACTACTACTGCTACAACAACAACGATTACTACTACTACTACTACTCCAATTGACACTTCTACTGCTCCTACTAGTGCTACTGCTACTACTATTCCTACAACTACTACTATTACTGCTATTACTACTTCTACTACTACTACTTCTACCACTACTACCTCTACTATTTCTATAATACTCCAACCACTACTACTACTCCTACAACAGCAACTACTACTGCTACAGTTGTTGCTTCTACGACTACCACAACTGTTACTATTACTACTACTACTACCACAACAACTACTACTGCTTCTTTTCCTAATACTACTACTAGTGCAGCTACTACTACGGCTACGGCTACTACTACTACTACAACTACCACTATTGCTACTGCTAGTACTATTTATGCTGCTGCTACTACCGCTACGACTACAACAACAACAACTACTACTACTACCCCAACTTCAACTACTACTAATATTACTACTACTACTACTACAATAACAACAACAACAACAACTACTACTATTACTACAACTAATACTTCTACTACTATTACTACAGCTACTGCTTCTACTACGACTACTGGTACTACAGCTACCACTAATACTACAAGTACAACAACAACTACTACTACTAGAACGACAACAACAACAACAACTAAACTGCAGTTGCAACTACTAGTACAACTGCTACTTGTACAATTACGATTGCTATAACTACTATGACAACAACAACTACTACTACTACTATTGCTGCTACTATTACTACTACAACTTCTACCAATACTGCTTCTAAGGTGACAACTACAGCAACTCCGATTTCTAATACTAGTACTGCCACTACTACTACTGCAACTACAAATACTAATTTGCTGCTGCAACTACCCCTCCTACTACTACTACTATTACTACTGCTGCTGCTGCTGCTACTACTACTACTATTATTACTACTGCTGCTGCTGCTGCTACTCCTACTAATATTACTACTACTACTTCAACTACTACTACTACTACTAATACTACTACTTGACTATTGCAAATACAACAATAACGACAATAACAACAACAACTACTGCTAGTACTATGCTACTGCTGCTGATACTATTGTAACTACTACTACAAGTAGAACTACTCCTAGTACTACTACAACAACTACTACTACTATTACTATTTTGTGCTACTACTAATATTACTAATGGACCTAGTACTCCTATTACACCTACTACAACCACTAGTATTACTACTACTACTACTACAACTTCTTCAACAACTACTATTACTATTACCACTACTATTACTACTACGACTACTACTGCTACTACTCATACTGCATCTACTGTTACAACTTCTACAACTACTACTCATACTACTGCAACAACTACTACTTCTGCTGCTTCTCCTACCACTAATCCAACTACTACTACTACTAATACTATTATTACTACTATGGCTACTACTACTACTGCAACTACTACTTCTTTTCGTACTACAAGTAATTCTGCTACTAGTACTATACTTCCACTACTACTATTACTTCTACTACTGCTACTGCTACAATGACTACAACAACCACTCCTACTATTGCTACTACTACTGTTACCACTACTACTACTGCTACTACAATGATTACTATTTTTACTACAACTACCACTACTACAACAACTACTACTACTCCTACTACTAATTCTGCTGCTACAACTACTGCTACTACTACTGATGCTGCTACTACTACGACAAATACTATTGCTACTACTACTGCTACAGCGACTAAAACTACTACTACAACACTACGAATTCTGCTACTGCTGCCGCAACTCCTAGTGCTACTACAACTACAATTGCTGTGACTACTGCTACTACTATCGTTGTTGCTCTTACAATTACTACTACTGCTGCAACTACTACTACTACCACTGCTAATACTACAATAACAACAACAACAACAACTACTACTATAACTACCACAACTACTAAAACTAGTACTATTGTTGCTCCTATAACAACAACTACTACTATTACTACTAGTACAACAACTACTGCAACTACTAATACTACCAATACTACTATTGCTACTATTACAACTTTTTCTGAAACTACAACTATTACTACTACTCCTACAACAACTATTATTACTAATACTACTTTTATTATAACTACTACTGCAGCTACCACCACAACTACTACTCCTACTACTACTACTTCTACTACTAATACAACAAATACTACTATTACTAATACTAATACTGCCACTACTTCTACTACTTCTATTGCTACTTCTTCTACTACTCCTACTATTACTACTACAAGTACTGCTATCGAAGCTACTACTACTACTGCTACTTCTAGTACTACTGCTACTACTACTACTTCTTTTGCTAAAACCGCTATGGCGGCTGCTACGGCTACTACTACTACTACTACTACTTCTACTACCACTACAACTAAAGCTACAATAACTATAACTATTGCTACTATTACTACTACTAGAACAACAACAACTACTAATACTACACTACTACTTATGCAGTTGTCGCTGCGGCAACTAGTGCTACTACAATTACAGTTGCTGTGACTACTACTAGTACTACAGCTGCTACTCTAACAACTACTACTGCTGCTGCTGCTACTACTACTACTACTACTACAACTACTACAACAACTACTACAACTGCTACCACCACTACAACTACCTCTACTACTACAACTAGAACAAAAACAATTACCATTACTACTAAGACTGTTCCTACGAATACGACTACAAGTACTACTATTACTACTACTACTACTGCTACTACTATTGTTACTAGTACTACTACTACTACTACTACTGGTACTACTACCGCTGCTACTACTACTACTACTACTTCCACGAACTATTGCTTCTACTGCTACTACTGCTACAACTACTATTACTATTACTGCTACTAGTAGTACCACAAATACTACTACTACTTCTACAATTACTCCTATTGCTACTACGACTACTATGGGTACTACGACTATCACTAGTACTACTACTACTAGTACTACTGCTACAACTACTGTTGCTCATACAACTTCTACTACTACTATTGGTATTACTACTGATACTATTACTACTACTACTACTAATACTACTCCTGTTGCTCCTTCGACTTCTACCACTGCTACTAGTACTACCAATACTACTACCACAACTACTGCTAATGCTACTGCAACTGCTACTACTACTACTTCTGCTTCTATCACTGCTACTACTACACCTACAAATACTACTGGTGATGCTGCTGCTAGTCCTATAACTAGTACTAGTACTAGTACTACAACTACTACTACTACTACAACAACAACAACGACTACAACTATTACAACAATTACTACTACAACTACTTCTACTCCTACTACTACTACTAATACTACTACCATGGCTACAGCAACTACAACAACAAGAATAACTTCTGCAACTGCTACTACTATTACAGCTACTATTACTGCTACAGTTACCACTTCTATGACTTCTACTACAACGACTACTATTATTACTACTACAACTAGTAGTACAACAACTACTAGTACTGATACTATTAATTTTGCTGCTACAACAACAACTACTACTACTACTAATACTATTGCTTCTACAAGTACTACTACTGTTGCTGCGGCTACTACTACTTCTACTACTACTTCTACAACTACTACAACTACTGCTACTGCTACTATTACTGCCGCTACTACAACTACTACAGTCACTACAATTACTATTACAACACTACAACTTCTGTTGATGTTGCCACTACTACTAGTGCTACTACAGCTACGGTTGCGGTGACTACTGCTATCACTATAGCTACTTTTGCTGTTGCTGCTCTTACAACTACTACTACTGTTGCAGCTACAACTACTAATACTACAACAACAACAACAACAATTGCTACTACTATTTCTACACTAACTACAACTAGTACTACTGCGGCTCCTACAACTGCTACAACTACTATTACTACTACTACTACTGCTGCTAATACCACTAATACTTCTACTACTACTATTACAACTTTTACTGAAACTACTACTTTTACTACTACTCCTACAACAACTATTACCACTAATACTATTTTTACTACTACTACTACAACCACTACTACTACAACTACTACTACGACTACGACGACGATGACTACTATTACTACTACTACTACTAATAAGGCTACTACTTCTACTACTTCTACTACAACTATTGCTGCTATAACTACTACTACTGCTACTACTGCTAGTACTACTGCAGCTATGGCAACTTCTTCTGCTACTCCATCTAATACTCCTATTACTACTACTACTCCTACTACTACTATGACTACTATTACTATAGCTACTACTACTGCTACAACTAATACTACTACTATTACCACTACTACTGCTACTACTACTACCACTATTACAAATACTACTTCTTTATCTACTACTACTACTACTACTAATAACACAACAACTACTATTACTACTATGACTACGACTGCTGCTGCTGCTGTTGCTGCTACTACTACTTCTTTTCCTACTACCACTACTTCTGCTAATAGTACAACTACTACAACTACTACTGTTACTACTACTACTACTGCTGCTACAACGACTACTACTACTACTGCTACCACTGCTATTGCCACCACTACTGTGACAACTACTACTGCCACAACTACTACTATTACAACTACTACAGCTGCTGCCACAACTACTACTATTACAACCACTACTACTATTACAACTACTACTGCTGCTGCTGCTACCACTACCACTATTGCTATTAATGCTGCTACTGCAACTACCACTACTGCTGCTGCTACGACTACTCCTACAACTACAACTAAAGATGCAAGAACTACAACGACTGCTACTATTACTGCTACTACTACTACCATTGCAACGACTACTACTACTACAACACTATTACATTTGCTGTTGTTGCTGCTACTACTAGTGCTACTATAATGATAGTTGTTGTGACTACTGCCACTACTACTGTTGCAGCTCAAACAACTACTACTGTTGTTGTAGCTACTACTACTACTACTACTACAACTGCTGCTACACCTACTACTACTACGACTGCTACTTCTACAACAACAATAATTACTACTACTGCTGCTGCTCCTTGCACTACTACAACTACCATTACTACTACCACAATTCCCCCTAATATAACTACCATTACTACTACAACTACTTCTACGACTGCTACTACTATTGTTACTAGAACTAGTACTGCTACTACATTTACTACTACTATTATTACTACCACTTCTGCTCCTACTACTACTACTACTACCTCCACTACTACTACTGCTACTACTACTACTACTACTACTACTAGTACTACTACAAATAGTGCTACTACTACTTCTACGACTACTACTCTTGCTACAACTACTACTATGACTACTACTACTACCACTAGTAATTATAAGAGTACTACAACTACTACAACTACTATTTCTACTACTCCTACAATAACTTCCACAACTACTACCACTATTACAACTAAAACTGCTACAATTGCTACTACTACAACCTTTACTTCCCTTACTACTCAACTACTACTATTGCTACTACTTCTACTCCTACTCCTTCTGCTATTTTTGCTCCTATTACTACTACTGGTATAACTACTATAGCTTCTACTACTACTACTCGTATAACAACAAATATTACTACTACTGCAACTACTACTACTGCTACTGCTAAAACTACTACTTCCACTACTACAACAACTGCTACTACTCTGATTACTACTACTACTACTACTATTATAACTACTACTATTATTACTACTACTACAACTACTAGTATTGCTGCTGCAACTACTATTACAACTACTAATGCAACTAGTGCTCCGCCTACTACTATTCCTACTACAAAAGCTATTATTGCTGCAGCTATTACTACTACTGCAACTACTACTGTTGCTGCTTCTAGTACTGTTACTACTCCTCTTACTACTGCTACTTCTACTATTATGGCTACTACTGTCACTACTTCGGTTGCTACACGTACTACTACTCCTACCACTACTGCTACTTCTACTACTACTACTACTACTACAACAACAACTACTACTGCTGCTGCTACTAGTACTCCAATTACTACTACTACTATTACTACTTCTATTACTACTACTACAACACTGCTATTGCTTCACTACTACTACTACTACTACTACTACTGCTGCTGCTGCTGCTTATGCTACTTTTGGAACTCCTACTACTTCAACTAGTACTACTACTACTATGACGACGACGACGACGACGACTAATACTACTACAACTACTATTAGAATAACAACTACTACTACTATTACTCCTGGTACTGCTGCTACTACAAGTACTTCTACTACTACTATTTCTATTTCTACTACTACCACAACAACTACCACTACGACTGCAACTACTACTACTTCAACTACTGTTGCTCATACAACTTCTACAACTACTACTGGTACTACAACAACAATAACTACTACTACTACTACTACTCCTATTGGCTCTACTACTTATACTACTACTACTTCTGCTACTAGTACAACTACTAATATTACTACTACTACTACTGCTACCATTATTGTTGCTGCTACTACTACTACTACAACTACTTGTACTACTACTGCGACTATAATTGCTGCTATTAATACTAATACTGCTACTATTGCTGCTACTGCAACTACTACAACAACAACAACAACTACTACAACTGCGACTACAACTACAGCTGTTGCTATTGCTGCTGCTACAACTGCTACTACTACTACTACTACTACTACTACTTCTCCTACTAGTTCTACAATCGCTACTACTACAACTGTAACTATACTACCACTGCTTCTACTACTACTACTACTACTACTACTACTACTACTTCTGCTACAACTACCTCTGCGGCTACTACTAGTACTACTGATACTACTTCCACCATGACTACTATTTGTACTATAGCCTCTACTACTGATGCTACTGCTACTACTGCTACAAACACAACAACTACGACTACTACTAGTACTATTACTACTATAGCTATTGCTGTAGCTACAACTATTATTACTACCACAACTATTACTACAACTATAACACGAAGTACTACAACAACAACAACTACTTCTCGTACTACTACGATTTATCGTACTACTACTTCTGCTACAACTACTTCTATTGCTACTACTACTGCTACAACTACTTCTATTGCTACAACTACTACTTCTATTGCTACAACTACTTCTATTGCTACTTCTATTACTACTACTTCTCGTACTACTACTACTACTACAACAACTACCTCAACTACTGCTACCACTGCTTCTACAACTATTATTGCTACTTCTGCTACTATTGCTACTACTATTACATCTACTACTACTGCTACAGCTATCGCTACTACTACTATAACTATTACTAATTCTACTACTCCTACTACTACTACTACTTCTACAATTACTGCTATAACAGCCACTACAACTACTACTTTCACCACACCTACTACTACTGAAACTACTACTTTTTTTACTATTGCTACCACTACTGCAACTACTTCCATTGCTACTACTGTTGGCACTACTACTGCTATTACTGCCACTACTACTTTAACTACTACTACTTCGACTACTGCTACAACTCCGGCTACAACTTCTACTACTACTACTGCTATTGCTGCTACTACTACTACAACTACTAATAATACTACTACTCCATCAACTAATACTACTGCCGCCACTACCAATAATCCTACTACTACTACAACTACTAATACTACTACTAGTACTATTACTTCTACTACTACTATTACTTCTACTACTACTACTACTATAATGACTACAACTATCTCAACTACACTTGCTACTAGTACTGCTACTGTTACCGCTGCATCGACTACTACTACTACTACTACAGCGACTACTATTATGACTACAGATACTAATAATCATGCTACTATTGATTCTACTACTACAAAAATAACTATTACTGCTACTACAACTACTACTACAACTAATACGATTGCTACTACTAATGCTACTGCTACTACTACTGCTGCTGCTGCTACAACTACTAATACTACTACACCAACTACAACTTCTACAACAACAACTGCTACTGATACTATTACTGTTGCTACTACTACTGCTACAGCGACTATAACTACTACTGGAACACTACCACTTTTGCTACTATTAGTGCTACTACAACTACAGCTGCTACGACTACTGCTACTACTGCTGTTGCTGCTCCTACAATAACTACTACTACTATTACTAATACTACAACAACGAAAACTACTGCTGCTGCTGCTCCTCTGGAACTCGTACTACTACTACTACTACTGCTGCTGCTACTACTACTACTACTACTACTACTACTACTACCACTACCACTACTACTACTACTACTACTACTACTACTACTACTACTAATGCTACTACTGCTACTACTACAACAACAACTACTACTACTATTACTCCTGGTACAGCTTCTACTACTAGTTCTTCTACTACTACTATTTCTATTTCAACTACTACTACAACAACTACTACTACGACGACAACAACTACTGCTACAACTAATTCTACTACTACTACTGTTGCTTCTACTACTTATACTACTACTTCTGCTACTACTACTGCTACAACTATTACTACTACTAATATTGCTACGATTGTTGTTGCTACTACTACTACTGCCACAACTAATAGAACTACTGCAGTGACTACAACTGCGGCTATTAATACTACTACTGCTACTGTTGCAGTTACTACTACTACTACAACTACTACAGTGACTACTGCTGCTGCTGCTACTACTACTGCTACTACTCCTCCTCCTCCTCCTTCTACTACTACTACTATTGCAACTATACTACCACTGCTTCTACTACTACTACTACTGCTGCTACTACTACTTTTGCTACAATGACCTTTGCTACTACTACTGGTACTATTGATACTACTT
Organism: Trichopus zeylanicus subsp. travancoricus; assembly: GCA_005019695.1. NCBI lineage: Eukaryota > Viridiplantae > Streptophyta > Magnoliopsida > Dioscoreales > Dioscoreaceae > Trichopus > Trichopus zeylanicus. The sequence goes on along the minus strand of RXID01018075.1, from coordinate 6,920 downwards.
CCACCATCACTACTATTAGTGCTACAACTTCTACTACTGCTACAGACACAACAACTATGACTACTACTACGACTACTACTACTACCTCTGCTACTATTGCTACTACTACGAGTAGTACTATTACTACTACAGTTATTGCTGCAACTACAACTATTATTACTACCACAACTACGACTACTACTACTACTATAGCTCATAGTACTACAACAACAACTACTACATCTTGTACTACTATGACTGCAAGTACTACTACTTCTGCTACAACTACTTCTATTGCTACTACTACTACAGCAACTAGCACTATCTCTACATCAGCTACCACTGCTTCTACAACTACTATTACTACTTCTGCTCCTATTGTTAGTACTACTACAGACACAGCTATCGCTACTAGTACTACAACTATTACTATCGCTACTACTCCTAATACTACTACTACTTCTAGAACTACTGCTATAATAGCCACTACTACTGCTACTATTGCTACTACTACTATTGCTACTGCTGCTACTGCTGCTACTACTACTACTGCTACAAATACAACAACTACTGCTACTGCTACTACTACCACTACTACACCTACACCAACTACTATTGCTACGACTACTACTACTACTCTAGCTACTACTATGATTACTACTACTACTATTGAGATTATTAGCAATACAACTACAACTACTATGACAACAACTACTACTGCTACTACCTCTACTGCTACTACAACTATTACTATTACTAACACCATAACTACTGCTACTACCAACACTACCACTATTGCTACTGCAACTACTAGTACTTCTACTACCACTACTACTACTGCTACTACCCCTACTACTACGACTACTACTGCCACTTCCCCTACTATTGCAAGTACTACTACTGATACAACTACTACTACTAAGGCAACTACTACTAATACTATTACGGCTACTGCTACAACAACTACGCCAATAGCTACCGCAACTACTACTACAACTACTACTGCTACAACTTCGCCAGCTAATACTACCACTACTACCACTGCTGCGACTCTACTGCTACTAGTAGTACAACTACTATGACTACTACGACTACTACTACTACTACTTCAACTACTTCTATTTCTACTTACACCACTGCAACTGCTCCTACTTCTACAACAGCTACTACTACTGCTGCTGCTATCACAGCTACTACAACAGCTACTACTACTGCTGCTGCTGCTGCTACTATTACTACAACTACTGCTACTACTGCTACTACAACTACTAATCCAACTATACCTACTACTACTACTACTAGTTCTACTACTGGTACAGCTGCTACTAGAACTACTAACACTACTACTACTGCTGCAGCTACAACGACTACAACTACTACTTCTCCTGCTGCTACTACCACTACTTTTGCTACAACTATTATGACTGTTTCTACTGCTACTACAACTATTACAATTGTTACTACCACTACTACCACCAAAACTACTACTTCAACTACTACCATTAGTTCTTTGCTACAACAATAACAACAATAACAACTACTGCTTCTACTACTACTACTAATATTGCAACTACAACTGCTACTACTACTACCACAGCATTTGCTGCTATGACTACTATTACTACTAATACTTCTACAACTACGACAACTGCAACTGCTATTATTACTGCTACTACTACTACTACTACAGCGAGTACTTCTACTACTACAACACTAATACTTCTACTACTATTGCCGCTACTACCACTGCCACAACAACTGCTACAACTACTGCTACTACTCTTGCAACTGCTACTACTACTACTACAACGACCACTACTATTACTACTACGAGTATTACTACTCCTATTGTGACGACAACAACAACAACTTCTTCCGCTACTACTACACATACAACGGCGACTGCTACAACTTCTACTCAAACAACGGTGACTACTACTGCTACTACTACAATACCTACTACTACTACGACTACTACAACAACTACTATGACTACTACTACTACTACTAGTACTCCTGTGATAATTGCTACTTCAACAAGAATAACTGCTACTACAACTACTACAACAACAACTACTACGACAACTCCTATTGGTATGACTACTACAACTACTCCTACTACTACTACCACTATTTTTACTACTACAACTACTCCTACTACTAATACTGCTACTCCTTCTGCGACAATAGCTACTATTTCTACTACTACTGCTACTACTACTACAACTAAAAAACAATAACTACCATAATAACTGCTATATCTACCACTACCACAACTTCTACTCCTAGTAGTACTACTTATACTACTATTGCTATAGCAGCTGCTTCTACTTCTACTACAACTACCACTACCACTACTACTACTACATGTACTACTTCTACTTCTACTATTACTGCAACTCCTATGACAAGATTAACTACTGCCACTACTACTACTCCTACTACTCCTACTACTATTACTATAACTACTACAACTACTACTACAACTACTACTACTACTATTACTACTACTACTACTACTACTAGTAGTACTACTACTTCTACTTCTGCTCCAACCACTACCACTACAGCTACTACTCAGACTACTACTTGTGCTATTGCTCCAACAACTACTACTACTGCTACTCCTACAACAACTACTACTGCTGCTACTATTACTACAACAAGAACAACCACTACTACTATTACAACTACAACTATTACTTCTACTACTACTATGATTACTACTACCACTACTACTACTGCTACTACTACAACTGCTACTCCTACTACTACTACTATTACTACTACTGCTATTATTACAACTGCTAGTATTGCTTCTTCAACTTCAATTCCTTCTGCTTCCACTACTACTACTACCACATCTACCATTAATACTATTGTTGTAGCTACTACTACGACTACTGCTACTACTACTACTACTACTACTACACCTTCTACTACTACTACACTACTACTACCGTTGCTATTGCCACTACAACTACTGCAACTACTACTACTACTACTACTACTACACTACTCCAACTATTTCTGTTGCTGCTACTACTGCTACAACTACAATATTTGCGGCTAGTACTACTACTACTACTACTACAACTTCTACTACTCCTACTACTACTGCAACTGCTTCAGCTACTACTAATACTACTGTGACTACTACAGCTACCACTACGACTTCTATTGCTGGTATTACTATTGTGACTACAGCTTCTACTATAGTTACAACTACTCCGACTAATGCTACTGTTGCTATTAATACTACTGCAACTCCTAGTATTACTACAAGAGCTACTACTAGTAGTACTACTACTACTGCCACTTGTACGACTTCAATAACTATTCAACCAACTATGGCTACTGCTATGACTACTACTACTACTATGACAGCTACTACAACTTCGTCTGCTACTACGGGGGTCCTACTGCTACTGCTATGTCCACAACCACGACTGCTACGATTTTTACCACTATTACTTCTACAACTACTACTAATAATATCACTACCGCGGCAACTGCTACTACTGCAACAACTACTACTGCTACTATCACTGCTACTACTACTGTTGCTGCTACTACTCCTACTACTACTACTACTGCTGCTACTACTACTGCTGCTACTGCAACTACTCTACTACAACTACTTCTCCTTCTACTACTACTATGGATGATAATGCTACTACAACTACTACTGCTACAACAACTACTAGTACAACTGCTACTACTACTGTTGCAGCTAATACTACTACAACAACAACTGCTACTACTACTACTTCTACTACACCATTATAACTACTACTGCTATACAATTTCTGCTACTACTGGTATTGCTACCACTACAACTTTTTCGACTACTACTACTACTACTACTACTACTAATCCTATTAATACTACTTCTCCTACTACTAGTACTACCACTACTACTACCACTACTGCAACTACTAACACAACTACTACTGCTCTTCGTACTACTACTACTACTATTGATACCACTATTGCTACTACAACTACACCAACCACTACTTCTACAAGTACTGCAACAACGGCAACAGCCGCTGCTACTGCTACTGTACAACTACCACAACAACTACTACTACTACTACTACTGCTCCTACTACTATTGATAGTAAAATTGCAACTGCTACTATAGCAGCTACTACCTATACTGCAACTACTTCCCCAACTAATATAACTACTACTTCTACTGCTGCTACTACCAGTATTAGTACGGCTATTCCTACTACTACTAGTGCCGCTACTACTACTACGATTACTACTACTACTGCTACTACTCCTACTACTACTACAGCTATTACTACTACTAATACTACTACTGCTGCTGCTACTGTAGCTGTTACTTCAACTACTACTACTGCTATTGCTGCAACAACACCTACTACTACTGCTGCTACTGCTACTACTGCTGCTACTACTATGATTTTTGCTATAACTGCTTCTAGTACTACAACTGCTACTAATCCTACGACTAGTTCTGCAAACACTACTCCAACTAAAACTGCTCAAACTACTACTCCTACTCCTACTCCCAGTACTTACTGCTGCTGCTACTACTACTAATACTACTACTAATACTACTACTACGACCACCACCACCGCCACCACTACCACTACTACTTTGGCTCTACTACTGCTAGAACTGCAAATGCTACGACTGATAATAATACTGCTACTATTTCTACTACTATGACAGCGATTGGTACTATTACTACTGCAGCAGCTGCTGCCACTGCTACAACAACTGCTACTATAGGTACTACTACTACAACTATTGCTACTGCTACTATTACTACTTCTGTTGCAAGTACTAGTACAACTTCAACTACATCTACTACAGCTGCTCCTTCTACTGCTACCGCTACTACTACTATTACTACTACCACTACTACTACTCCTAATACCACTAGTGCAGGTACTAATACTACTTATTCTAGTACTACTACTATTACTACTGCTGCTACTACTATTGCTACTACTACTACTGCAACTGCTACTTTTACTACTACTTCTACAACTACTAGTGCTACTGCTACTACTTCTACTTATCATATTACTACAAATCTTGCAACTACTACTACTACTACTACTATTACTACTGTTGCGTTTTCTACTACTACTATAACCACTGCTGCTACTACCACAACTACAATTACTACTATTGCTACCTCAACACCAGCAATTACTACTGCTACTACTACTACTACTACTACCTCTACTACAACTCCTACAACTAACGCAACAACTACTGCTACTGCTAATACTACTATAGCTGCTGCAACCACTACTGATACTACTACTACTACTCCTACTCCAACTCCTACTGCTATGACAACTACTACAAAAACAACAACTACTACTACTTCTACTATTACAACGACTACTACTTCTACTATTACAATGACTACTACTACTAATACTACTATAACTACCAATACTACAACTACAACTATTACAACTACTACTATTATGACTACTACTAGTACTACTACTACTGCTACTACTGCCGCAACTGCTACTGCTTCTTCTACTACTAGTACCACCACTACTACTTACTACAACTACTGCAATTGCTAATACTACTGTTGCTACTGCTACCACTACTGATACTACTATTACTACTACTCCTACTCCAACTCCAACTGCTACTACTACTACAAAAACAACAGCTACTTCTTCTACTTTTATAACGACTACTACTACTAATACTACTATAACTACTACTACTACTACTACAACTACTACTACAAGAACTTCTACTACTACAGCTACTGCTACTACAATTGCTACTATTGTGGCAACTACTACTACAATTACTGCTACTAATACAACTACCACTACTACTGCTACTACTACTACAACTGCTACTACTATTAGCCCTACACAAACTACTACTACACCCAATACAACTCCTACTCCTTCTTAAACTCCTACACCAATAACTTCTACTACTGCCACTACTAATACTATTACTATTACTACTACTACTACTACTACTACTACTACTACTACCACTACCACTACCACTACCACTACAACTACTACTACTCCTACTACTGTTACTAATACTACTACATGTACTACTACTACTATTAGTACTATTGTTGTTGTTGTTGCTGCTACTGTTACTGTTACTTCTACTACTCCTATTTTAGACACTACAGTTACTAGTATTCCTACTACAACTTCTACTACTATTGCTACTACTGCAACTACTACTACTACTACTACTGTTTCTAATTTTGAGTATTACTGATATTGCAGTTACTAATACTTTCCAAACTACTATAGTTACTGCTCCTACTATTATGACTACTATTGTTGCTGCTGCTACTACTTCTACTACCGCCACTATGACTACTGCTACTACTACTTTTGCTACCACTGCTACGACTTCTACTACTTCTCCTACTTCAGCTACAACTACTTTTGCTACTTTTGCTACTGATAATATTGCTACTACTACTAGTAATCCAAGTACTGCTACTATAACTACTACTTCTACTACAACTACTACTACAACTCCTTCAACTACCACTGTTACTGTTACCACTACTATTACTACTGCGACTACTACCGTTGCTACCCCAACTATATCTGCTTCCACGTGCTACAACTGATTTTTTCTACTTCAAATATCACGACTGCAACAACATCTACTACTATCACTACGGCTACAACTGCTACTACAACTACAACTACTCTAAGTACTATCACTACTACTACTGTTGCTGTTGCTACTAGTGCTACTATAACGATTACAGCTACTACTACCATTACAGCTATTGCTACTTCTATTACTGCTACTACGATTACTTCTACTACTGCTACTAAAACTACTTCTCCTAGTACTACTACTACAGCAACTACTACTAGTACCACTACTACAGCTACTGCTATGACTAGGACTACTGCTACTACTGCTACTA
>RXID01018074.1:0-10848 GCA_005019695.1 Trichopus zeylanicus subsp. travancoricus | reverse complement strand
TTATGGTTTTCTATACTTTTAAAAATGTTTCTATCCGTTTTTGTCCCTTTCAAAATTCTAATTTACTTGCCTATGCCTCTTAAAAAAAATTCAAATTTGGATGGAAAACTTGCTTCAAAAAAATGTAACACCATATTGGACCTCGTAAGGTAAAAAATTTGAAAGAAGTGAAGTATTTTAAAAACATATTTAACCTGATAATATAAAAAAATAAAATCGCAAATTGGATTACAAAACCCTGATTCTCATATATCTGGCTCTTAAAAAATAAAATTTCATATTCAACCTTAAAGGGCTTAATTTTCGCATATGAACCTCATTGAAAGAGGAAAATTGCCTAAAAAAATATTTTTCGCATATATTCCTCTCGAAAACTAAAATACAAGACTCAATCTCAAAATCTTAATTATCTCATATATATCCCTTATTTGAAGGAAATGCAAACATAAAACAGAATTTTCACGATCTTTTTGTAGTTTGTCGGATTTTTTATACTTTCCTGACAATTAAGGGGATTTTTTGGGATTCCAATGATTTTATGGACTTTTAGAGTTTTCCATGTGACATTGTGTACTTTTACTATTTTCTATAATTATTTATAATTTAATGAATTATATATTTTTTTTTAATTCTCAAGGGTTTTTCTTAAGTTTTTGAATTTTCAAGGGTTGCTTTTTTATATTTCTTTGCTATTTTTTTGGGAATTTTTTGGTTTTATATACATTGAAAGTTCTTTCTTTATTTTTTGCCTCATTCAAAAATTTTAATTTACTTGCGTATACCTCGTAAAAAAATTCAAGGTTGCTTGGAGAATTCAATTTAAAAATGAAAATACACGTTGAACCTCGGGGAAAAGGCCCTAGTACCAGTAGCAAGTAAGCCGCCACGACTAGCAAGCGGAGCGTGGTGGGAAGGTGTGAAGAGAATAAAACACTGTAGCTACACTGTAGCCGTACAGACAGCTGTCACTGTAGCTGACAGACAGCTGTCACTGTAACTACTGTAGTCGTACAGACAGCTGTCACTGTAGGACAGTTGTCACTGTAGTAGTCTGTACTCTAGTATATGGTTACTGTGCATAGGACGGTGACCACTGTACGTAGGGGCGGTGTGCACTGTAGCAGAACACATGTACACTGTAGCAGGTACACTGTACACTGTAGCAAGTACACTATAGCACTGTAGCGCACTGTAGCAGAATGACGTAAGCGCTTACGTCAAGAGCTCAGCCCGCCCTCTATATAAAGGGGGCGGCAGTCCCATTGTAAGCATGTCCAAGGAGTCTGTAGATTGTCCAGAAGAGCAATAAGAATCTGAGAGTTTTCCATATCTCTTTCTTATTTCTTGTTGTTCTCCACTCGAAATCCACAAAAGAGCGCTGAGCTTCTGCAGATAACCGCCGGGAGTCCCGTATAACCGGGGTAAAACACACATGGTATCAGAGCTTGTCAAAGATATGGCAGCGTAAACACCTTCGAGGTCAAGGTGCTAAGAGTATGAGGTAAGGGTTCGTTCTTGCCATTTCCTGTCCTGTATTACCATGTTAAGACTTGAGTTGAGTTCATTGATTACGAATTCTCGTCCTTTATGGTATTATGTGGATTAGGCGGTGACTGATCTGAGAAAAAGAACAGGCCCTAACTTGGCAGTTGAGGCAGGAGGCCTGTTGTAAGTCCAAGGGCACGCCTGTGTGATCTCAGTATAGTCTATTCCTAATCTGGAACTTATCTCTAGGATGGTTTTGGTAATTATGAATTAAGCTTATATGTCTGACGCATGGGAAAAATCTATTCAGGAATGGTATGAGCATTCCCGAACCTCTAATCTCGAATACCTTGACCTTGCTTTAACTTCTAAAGTTACAACAAACCAGCTAGCACATAATCTTGCTGTAATCTACGACAAGACTTGCCTGTCATCAAAAGTTCACCTAAAGAACTTTAAACAAGTACTTGAACTGTGCCAGAACATCACACGAGAGATCTCGGGACTAAGAGACTCTCTGACGAACTTGACAACTGTCATACTTGACAGTAGAACTTTCACACAACAAGACGCCAGGGAACTTGCACTTGAAGCAACCAGGCTACTTCGGCAACCAGAGAAGGATAGTCTAGCACTATCTCTACACATCAGTGAAGACCTTGCTCAGGTAAAAAGGCTTCTTTTTCAGCTAGAGCAAAGCGGCATCACCCAGAGGCCGCAGGAGGCCCAAGGAAGCCTAAGGGTTTTCAAAAACCCTTTCGACATACTCAAGGAGGAGCAGGAGAAGCTTGAAGGCGAATGACGTCAAGGCCGAACATCCAGTTGGCCTTGGAACAACCGTCAACATCGTCTCCACTCTTCGAAGACCAGATTCGAGGATACAGGAGAACTCATCGGCGCCTTCACACCGCCCAGCAAGCAACAAGAAGGGTGGGCCAGTTCCTCATGGGGCGGAGCACCCCACAGCATACCTTGGAGCAGCAACTTGCTCCTCAGGAGGAGAGCTACCACCAACACGAGGAGGAGGAGAGCGATGATGAAAGTTATTTTCATCGACTTCTGAACCAGGAATTCTTAGCAGGAGACCTGGACTACCCAATAAAATGGGACGAAGACCCAGACAACGAAGAGGAGGAACCTACTGAGTCCACCAGTTCCCCAGGCCAGCTCCCGCAGGAAGAAGCCACTTACGTATTGGGTGAAATTGAAGGTGGATATCACCCTCAGGTATCGTTACCTGCCTCCCAGGAAAACTGTTTGCACTCTTGGCAGCATAACAGTTTTGTGCAACCACAAGAGGAGACGTGCTTGTGTTGCCGACGCCAGACCATGGAAAGGGCAAGAATACACTGCCCCAATTGCAAAGTTACAGCCTGCAATTTGTGCGGGCCGTACTATTTCAAGACGGAGGTTCCAGTTACACCAGCCCCGCCTGAACCATTTCCTTCCCAAAAGCTGCTACAGGAGCAGCAACACTATGTCACGTGGTGTGAAGGGGAGATTGAGCGGCTACAAAAGGAGGTAGCATACTACAAGCAAAAGGCTCAGGAGCTAGAACTGGAAAAGAACCTACGAGAAGATTATGAAGAACTTGGCGAGAAAGCTGAAGAGCGTGGCAAAAGAAAGGAGGCCGAAGAAGAAGAAGAGTACACGAGCGTCTTGCTCCAAGAAACTATCTACAAGGCAGCAACAGAAGGGTCAGCCCAACCAGCATCAGGACCAAAGCTGGTAAAAAACATGCTTTATAACATGCTTGTGGAATTAGAATTGCCTAACATCCCCAGGATTCGGGTAAGGGCGATACTAGACACTGGAGCCACAACGTGTTGTATAGATGAAACGTCAGTACCACCAGAGGCATTGGAAGCAAACAGCTTCATTGTGCACTTTAGTGGAATAAACTCAAAGCAAACTGCTAGCAAGAAGCTGAAAGGAGGAAAAATGCATATTGGGGATAATAGCTTCAAAATTCCCTACACATATAGCTTCAAAATGGAGTTAGGTGATGGCATCCAGATGATCATTGGATGCAACTTCATCAAGGCCATGCAAGGAGGGGTCAGGATTGAAGGTAACATTGTTACCTTTTACAAAAACTTAACTGTTATCAGCACCTCCCCTACAGCATCGGTGGCAGCCGCAGTCGAGGAGCTGGAATTAGAGGAAGACGAGTACATTGACATCCAACAGTCAGTGTACTACAACGTCGGTATCAGCAGGGAATCCTTCCTGCGTAAATTCCAGCCCATAATCACAAGGCTCAAGGAAGCGGGATTCATTGGGGAAGACCCGCTCAAGCATTGGGCAAAAAATAATGTAATCTGCCATCTGGATATAAAAAATCTAGATTTTATCATAGAAGACAGACCACTGAAGCACGTCACGCCGCAGTTACAAGACACATTCAAGCGGCATATAGAAGCCCTGCTCAGCATAGGGGTCATCAGGCCGAGCAAAAGCCGACATAGAACAACAGCCTTCATAGTCAACTCTGGCACAACAGTTGACCCAGACACCGGGAAGGAGGAGAAGGGCAAGGAAAGACTGGTCTTCAACTACAAACGCCTCAACGACCTTACAAATAAAGACTAGTACAGCCTTCCGGGGATAAATACAATCCTAAGGAGGGTAAGCCACAGTAAAGTCTATTCTAAATTTGATTTAAAAAGTGGCTTTCATCAGGTGGCCATGCACCCGGACTCAATAGAGTGGACCGCCTTCTGGGTCCCGACGGGACTATATGAATGGCTAGTCATGCCATTCGGATTAAAGAATGCTCCCTCTATTTTCCAAAGGAAAATGGACTCCTGCTTTCAAGGGATGGAAGACTTCATCGCCGTTTACATCGACGACATCCTGGTCTTCTCCCAGACAGAGGAAGAGCATGCAAAGCATCTCAACATCATGTTGAGTATTTGTGAAGAACATGGGCTTGTTCTAAGCCCCACCAAAATGAAGATCGCAGTGGCCGAGGTGGAATTCCTTGGCGCAATTATCGGTAATCAAAAGATTAAGCTGCAACCACACATCATCAAAAGGATTACCGAAGTACAAAATAAGTCATTGATGACTCTAAAGGGGCTTCGCTCCTGGCTTGGAATCCTAAACTATGCCAGGAACTATATCCCAAATCTAGGCAAGCTACTCAGCCCACTGTACGCCAAAACCAGCCCAACTGGAGAAAGACGAATGAACCAACAGGACTGGGCCTTGGTCGAGCAGATCAAACAACTGGTACAGCAATTGCCTGATCTCGAAGTACCCCCTACAGAAAGCTACCTCATCCTGGAAACTGACGGATGCATGGAGGGATGGGGAGGCATATGCAAGTGGAAGCCGTACAAGCACGACCCAAAGTCCACTGAGCGCGTATGCGCCTACGCCAGTGGAAAATTCAATCCGCTCAAGTCCACCATAGACGCAGAGATATACGCTGTCATGCATTCCCTTGAAACCTTAAAAATCTACTACTTGGATAAGAAGGAGCTCACTATCAGGACAGACTGTCAAGCAATCATCAGCTTCTTCAACAAGTCTCCCAACCACAAGCCATCTAGAGTCCGGTGGATTGCTTTCACGGACTATATAACAGGGATCGGCATCCCAGTGCACTTCGAGTATATCGACGGCAAGGACAATCAGCTAGCTGATGCCTTGTCCCGTTTACTATCTTCTCTAATATGTGCAGGATGGCTGGACGAAAAAGACAGCGACGCACTAGGACTTACGGCACTGACATTTCAGGAGGTTCAAGCAGCACCAACGGAGCAGGCGCAGCAACAATTGACAAAGATGATACTCCACCTGCAGGAATCACTAAACAAAGTGACCAACTCAAACCCACAACAGCTATTGCAGCAATCATGGCGTTACAAGAACTTTGCGCCCTACACACAATCAAGATGCAGGAGTGCAGGAGACTGAGCACTCAGGACCAGTTCTGGGCAACATGGTTCCCTGCCATCGAACGCATCAACCAGCAGCTGCAAAACGCTACCCAATCAGTCCAAGATGCTATCTCCCGCACCAGCAACCTTCCTCTATCCATACACCTACGGAAGCGCGGTGGGGGAAAAGGCCCTAGTACCAGTAGCAAGTAAGCCGCCACGACTAGAAAGCGGAGCGTGGTGGGAAGGTGTGAAGAGAATAAAACACTGTAGCTACACTGTAGTCGTACAGACAGCTGTCACTGTAGCTGACAGACAGCTGTCACTGTAACTACTGTAGTCGTACAGACAGCTGTCACTGTAGGACAGTTGTCACTGTAGTAGTCTGTACTCTAGTATAGGGTTACTGTGCATAGGACGGTGACCACTGTACGTAGGGGCGGTGCGCACTGTAGCAGTACACTGTACCAGGTACACTGTACACTGTAGCAAGTACACTGTAGCACTGTAGCGCACTGTAGCAAAATGACGTAAGGGCTTACGTCATGAGCTCAGCCCGCCCTCTATATAAAGGGGGCGGCAGTCCCATTGTAAGCATGTCCAAGGAGTCTGTAGATTGTCCAGAAGAGCAATAAGAATCTGAGAGTTTTCCATATCTCTTTCTTATTTCTTGTTGTTCTCCACTCGAAATCCACAAAAGAGCGCTGAGCTTCCGCAGATAACCGCCGGGAGTCCCGTATAACCGGGGTAAAACACACAGTAATGTAAAAAATTGGAAGAAGTAAAGTATTTTAACAGTATTTTTAACCTCATATCGTAAAAAATTAAATCGCAAATTCGATTTAAAAAACCATGATTTTCACATATATGGCTCTAGAAAATATCGAATTTCATATTTAACCTTACAGGGCTTAATTTTTGCAGAAAAACCTCATTGAAAGAAAAAAATTGCCTAAGAAAATATTTTTAGCAGATATACCTCAGGAAAAATGATATTGAGGATTCAACTTCAAAATCTTAATTATCGCATATATACCCCATAGGAGAATGAAATGCATATTGAAAATATAATTCTGATGATCGTTTTATAGTTTCTGGGATTTTGTTATACTTTCATGAAGTTGAATGGGTTTTTTGAGATTTCAATGATTTTCTGGTTTTTTAGATTTTTTTTTTGTGTTGTTTTGTACTTTCACCGATTTTATACAATTTTTGCAAATTTAATGAATTTGGTATTATTTTTTTTTTACTTTCATCGATTTTTTTAAGTTTTTGAACTTTCAAGGGAGGTTTCTTTCGTATTTTCTTTCTATTCTTTTAGGGAGTTTTATGGTTTTCTATACTTTTAAAAATTTTCTATCACTTTTCGTCCCTTTCAAAATTCTAATTTACTTGTGTATACCTCTTAAAAAAAATTCAAATTTGGATGGAAAACTTGCTTGAAAAAAATGTAACACCATATTGAGCCTCGTAAGGTAAAAAATTTGAAAGAAGTGATGTATTTTAAAAACATATTTAACCTGATAATATAAAAAAATAAAATCGCAGATTGGATTACAAAACCCTGATTCTCACATATCTGGCTCTTAAAAAATAAAATTTCCTATTTAACCTTAAAGGGCTTAATTTTCGCATATGAACCTCATTGAAAGAGGAAAATTGCCTAAAAAAAATATTTTTCGCATATATTCCTCTCGAAAACTAGAATACAAGACTCAATCTCAAAATCTTAATTATCGCATATATATCCCTTATTTGAAGGAAATGCAAACATAAAACAGAATTTTCACGATCCTTTTGTAGTTTGTCGGATTTTTTATACTTTCCTGAAAATTAAGGGGATTTTTTGGGATTCCAATGATTTTATGGACTTTTAGAGTTTTCCGTGTGACATTGTGTACTTTTACCGATTTTCTATAATTATTTATAATTTAATGAATTTTAATTTTTTTAAATTCTCAAGGGTTTTTCTTAAGTTTTTGAATTTTCAAGGGTTGCTTTTTTATATTTCTTTGCTATCTTTTTGGGAATTTTCTGGTTTTCTATACATTGAACGTTCTTTCTTGATTTTTTGCCTCATTCAAAAATTTTAATTTACTTGCGTATACCTCATAAAAAAATTCAAGGTTGCTCGGAGAATTCAATTTAAAAATGAAAATACACATTGAACCTCGTAATGTAAAAAATTGGAAGAAGTAAAGTATTTTAACAGTATTTTTAACCTCATATCGTAAAAAATTAAATCACAAATTCGATTAAAAAAACCCTGATTTTCACATATATGGCTCTAGAAAATATCAAATTTCATATTTAACCTTACAGGGCTTAATTTTTGCAGAAAAACCCCATTGAAAGAAAAAAAATGCTTAAGAAAATATTTTTAGCAGATATATCTCGTGAAAAATGATATTGAGGATTCAACTTCAAAATCTTAATTATCGCATATATACCCCATAGGAGAATGAAATGCATATTGAAAATATAATTCTGATGATCGTTTTATAGTTTCAGGGATTTTGTTATACTTTAATGAATTTTAATGGGTTTTTTGAGATTTCAATGATTTTCTGGTTTTTTAGATTTTTTTTTGTGATGTTTTGTACTTTCACCGATTTTCTACAATTTTTACAAATCTAATGAATTTGGTATTATTTTTTTTACTTTCATCGGTTTTTTTAAGTTTTTGAACTTTCAAGGGAGGTTTCTTTCGTATTTTCTTTCTATTCTTTTAGGGAGTTTTATGGTTTTCTATACTTTTAAAAATTTTCTATCATTTTTTGTCCCTTTCGAAATTCTAATTTACTTGCTTATACCTCTTAAAAAAAATTCAAATTTGGATGGAAAACTTGCTTCAAAAAATTGTAACACCATATTGAACCTCGTAAGGTAAAAATTTTGAAAGAAGTGAAGTATTTTAAAAACATATTTACCCTGATAATATAAAAAAATAAAATCGCAGATTGGATTACAAAATCCTGATTCCCACATATCTGGCTCTTAAAAAATAAAATTTTATATTTAACCTTAAAGGGCTTAATTTTCGCATAAGAACCTCATTGAAAGAGGAAAATTGCCTAAAAAAATATTTTTCGCATATATTCCTCTCGAAAACTAAAATACAAGACTCAATCTCAAAATCTTAATTATCGCATATATATCCCTCATTTGAAGGAAATTGAAACATAAAACAGAATTTTCACGATCTTTTTGTAGTTTGTCGGATTTTTTATACTTTCCTGAAAATTAAGGGGATTTTTTGGGATTCCAATGATTTTATGGACTTTTAGATTTTTCCATGTGACATTGTGTACTCTTATCGATTTTCTATAATTATTTATCATTTAATGAATTTTATATTTTTTTTAATTCTCAAGGGTTTTTCTTAAGTTTTTGAATTTTCAAGGGTTGCTTTTTTATATTTCTTTGCTATTTTTTTGGGAATTTTCTGGTTTTCTATACGTTGAAAGTTCCTTCTTGATTTTTTGCCTCATTCAAAAATTTTAATTTACTTTTGTATACCTCGTAAAAAAAATTCAAGGTTGTTTGGAGAATTCAATTTAAAAATGAAAATACACGTTGAACCTCGTAATGTAAAAAATTGGAAGAAGTAAAGTATTTTAACAGTATTTTTAACCTCATATCGTAAAAAATTAAATCGCAAATTCGATGGAAAAAACCCTGATTTTCACATATATGGCTCTAGAAAATATCAAATTTCATATTTAACCTTACAGGGCTTAATCTTTGCTGAGAAACCTCATTGAAAGAAAAAAATTGCCTAAGAAAATATTTTTAGCAGATATACCTCGTGAAAAATGATATTGAGGATTCAACTTCAAAATCTTAATTATCGCATATATACCCCCTAGGAGAATGAAATGCATATTGAAAATATAATTCTGATGATCGTTTTATAGTTTCTGGGATTTTGTTATACTTTCATGAATTTTAATGGGTTTTTGAGATTTCAATGATTTTCTGGTTTTTTAGATTTTTTTTTTTGTGTTGTTTTGTACTTTCTCCGATTTTCTACAATTTTTGCAAATTTAATGAATTTGGTATTTTTTTTTTTTACTTTCATCGGTTTTTTTAAGTTTTTGAACTTTCAAGGGAGGTTTCTTTCGTATTTTCTTTCTATTCTTTTAGGGAGTTTTATGGTTTTCTATACTTTTAAAAATTTTCTATCATTTTTTGTCCCTTCCAAAATTCTAATTTACTTGGGTATACCACTTAAAAAAATTCAAATTTGGATGGAAAACTTACTTCAAAAAAAATGTAACACCATATTGAACCTCGTAAGGTAAAAAAATTGAAAGAAGTAAACTATTTTAAAAACATATTTAACCTGATAATCTGAAAAATTAAACTCCCAGATTGGATTACAAAACCCTGATTTTCACATATCTAGCTCTTGAGAAAATAAAATTTCATATTTAACCTTAAAGGACTTAATTTTCGCATATAAACCTCATTGAAAGAGGAAAATTGCCTAAAAAAAATATTTTTCGCATATATTCCTCTCGAAAACTAAAATACAAGACTCAATTTCAAAATCTTAATTATCGCATATATATCCCTTATTAGAATGAAATGCAAATTTAAAACATAATTTTCGAGATCTTTTTGTAGTTTGTCGGATTTTTTATACTTTCATGAAATTTAAGGGGATTTTTTGAGATTCCAATGATTTTATTGACTTTTTAGAGTTTTTCATGTGACATTGTGTACATTTACCGATTTTCTATAATTTTTTATCATTTAATGAACTTTATATTTTTTTAATTCTCAAGGGTTTTTCTTAAGTTTTTGAATTTTCAAGGGTTGCTTTTCTATATTTCTTTGCTATTTTTTTGGGAATTTTCTGGTTTCCTATGCTTTGAAAGTTCTTTCTTGATTTTTTTGCCTCATTCAAAAATTTTAATTTACTTGCGTATACCTCGTAAAAAAATTCAAGGTTGCTTGGAGAATTCAATATAAAAATGAAAATACACATTGAACCTCGTAATGTAAAAAATTGGAAGAAGTAAAGTATTTTAACAGTATTTTTAACCTCATATCGTAAAAAATCAAATCCCAAATTCGATTAAAAAAACCCTGATTTTCACATATATATGGCTCTAGAAAATATCAAATATCATATTTAACCTTACAGGGCTTAATTTTTGCAGAAAAACCTCATTGAAAGAAAAAAATTGCCCAAGAAAATATTTTTAGCAGATATACCTCGTGAAAAATGATATTGAGGATTCAACTTCAAAATCTTACTTATCGCATATATACCCCATAGCAGAATGAAATGCATATTGAAAATATAATTCTGATGATCGTTTTATAGTTTCTTGGATTTTGTTATACTTTCATGAATTTTAATGGGTTTTTTGAGATTTCAATGATTTTACGGTTTTTTAGATTTTTTTTTTGTGATTTTTTGTACTTTCACCGATTTTCTACAATTTTTGCCAATTTAATGAATTGG
>RXID01018072.1:0-10766 GCA_005019695.1 Trichopus zeylanicus subsp. travancoricus | reverse complement strand
CAACTGGATGCGTTCCCACCATGCTGATGCACCCCCCTGAGTCGGTAAGCAACAATCTTCACTTTCTTCGAATCTGGAATCTCCATGTAGTCGAAGAACTGTTCCACTTCAGCAAGCCAATCGAGAAAATCTTCGATCTGAAGTTGGCCATTGAAAGATGGGATATCAATCTTCAAGCGAAAATCATGACGTCCATCATGCTCAGAAACTGGTCGATGAAGGATGTCTTCAACTTCTTCGTCGCTGGAATTTTCAAGGATTTGTAAACCCTTTGGATTCACTTGCGGAGCCTTTCCTCGACCAATTGGATCGCGAGTCACTTCATCGATCCGTCGACGTGGTTGATTCAGGCCTTCAAGTTGATCCATCCTCAGCATCAACCTTGCAAGTGAGTTTTGGATTACCTCCATGGTCGAATCAAAATACTCACGACTGATGTTATTACCCACAGGAGCACCGTCCCTAGGGTTGCTGCTGGTTGCATCGTCGTTTGATATTAAGCAAGGAGAGCCTCGCTCTGATACCACTTGACGTAGCAACAAGCGTGGTAGACGAGGAAAACACCGTTGGCTCTGTTAAGAACTCCTTGAATCCACAAGGAAGAGAGAAAATTCACTAAAGTAGAACTTTATTGAGAATAAAAGTTGTCCCCCGTCCATAGGACTGAAGGCCTATTTATACAAATACCAGAAATCCAATTTGAGTAAGTTTTTGGCTTCCCAAGTCCTAAACTAAATATAACTCAGTTTAAACCCATTAATTGGGTTGGTAGAAGTTCTAAATAAGTTAACCTACGAAAATAAAATCCTAAATAAAGATTCATCCTTCCCAATTTCTAAACTGAATAGGATTCAATCCAAAATTGGTCTTGGGTTGGTGGAATCCGAGAATAAGACCTAAGACATTATAATGAAGAGAATTTTAAACATAGAAAGGTACTAAGTAAGGTAAATCCTAAGTTTAAATAGAAGAGTGAATCAAATCATTTGTCATGGCCCCTTGACTTTTGAATTAGCTTCTTTTGATATTCTTGAACTTTCTTTGAGTGTCCTATATCAGAGAAGGAGAAGAAGAAGGAGAAGTTGAAGAAGAAGGAGGAGCAGAAGAAGAAGGGGAAGCAGAAGGAGAAGGAGAGGAAGAAGGAGAAGGAGAGGAAGAAGGAGAAGGAGAAGAAGGAGGAGAAGAAGAAGGAGAAGCATAAGGAGAAGGAGAAGGAGAAGGGGAAGGAGACATAGAAGAAGAAGGAGACGGAGAAGAAGAAGGAGACAGAGAAGTAAAAGGAGAAGGAGAAGGAGAAGGAGAAGGAGACAGAGAAGGAGAAGCGGAAGGGGAAGGAGAAACAGAAGGAGAAGAAGAAGGAGAAGGAGAAACAGAAGGAGAAGAAGAAGAAGAAGTAGAAGGAGACACAGAAGGAGAAGAAGGAGAAGGGAAAGGAGAACGAGAAGAAGAAGTAGAGGGAGCATGACCCTAACTCGTATTTTCATCTTGTGCATGACCTGACTCAGTTGGTACAATTAGGCATCCTTTGAAGATGAAGGGCTGTTAGATTCGAAGTTGCCGATGGCTTCTTCCTAGCATGTTGTGGGTGCCCTAGGGTCATCGCAGAGACTGTGAATTTACTAGATAAGGAAGTGCTAGGGTGGCGGGTGGGAGGAGCAAGTCCTATTGGAAGCAGAAGAGAGAGAAGCAAGAAGTCAGGGCTCCCATAGAGTTAGATCCCTAGGATCACAAAGTAACAAAGGCCTTTTTCTCAATTTTTGTGGATTGGAAGAACTCTGGACCTCCGACAACGTAGGTTCAGATTGTCATTTAGCTTCAATTAGTCTCACGAGCATTCAAAAAAACAAATTGTATTTTCCGACTAGCTAGAGTATTGTGACATACTTCTCCTGCTTGGCCCTCACAATGCTATGGCCGACTGCTTGTGGGCTGCTTGTGCTGGGGAAGGACACAATGTAGGAGGCAAAGATTGCAATTCAGACTTCGAGGCCCAACTTCACATATGGAAAGACTCCTTGAGCTAACAAGGGGCTTAGTTCAGGTGCCACATGCTTTCCTTAGCAAGCAGAGTGCTAAGGCTGTGACAAAATGTTCTTGGTGGAAAAAATGTGAGTGAAAGATCCCACTGAATCTAATTTGATCCATGAATCTAAGAAATAGTGAGAATTCTTGATCTCCAAGTAGATCCCTGTATATTGTTTCGCGTACCGCCGCTATGGGATTTTATCTTGTAGTGCCTTTCCCTTATTTATTTTCTATAACACCCTCAATCCTCCGCTAAGAAAGAAGAATTCACCAACAGACTCGACTGCTGGTAGTTGGAGGTAGAGTTCGAAAGCCCACACTCAGTACTCAGTTACGTTTTCTTTTCAAAGGCAGAGCTTAACCAGGAGATAGTGGGTAAACTGGTGTACTGTTGAAGAGAAATCAATCAACGTAGTGCCCAAGGACCGGAGCTTCAACTATTCAATTCTCACTCTTGTCTCTTGGGTAAGTTGGAACCAATTTGTGTCAATCCATTCCTTTTAGGGCTAAGCTTAGGGTGTGCTCCACTTTTGACTGCCATTTCTCATCTGACTGCTTAAGCCGTAACCCTCAGCTTTCGTGAGACTAAGCGTTGTCCCCTGGGTGAAAGGGGCCACCATTTTCTTTCTTTCCTCAATCATTCTGATTATTTCTCTTTTTGGTCCCCGGGTTGGTTCATTTTCTCCTTCTATCCATGCAATTCTTGAAGATCTTTCTTGCTATTCGAGGGTCAGGCTTGAGTTCAGAGATGGGATGGAGGGGAGGGAAAGTGAGCAATTGTCCAGTTATGAGAAGTTTGACGCGAGGAAGAGCTTGGAGAAGGGAGAATCCAGCTGACCCGACTCCCCTCTTTCACTAAGAGCAGAAGGCATGACACAATCTCACACTCCAACAATGGAACATGAAGCCTATGTCACACTCCTCAATGTCTCAATTGCCTATCCTGTGCTTGAGAAGGTCCCCAGATCCTCGGCTGCACCTCGAGGAGCATTTAGTTGTCTAATGACTTGCCACGCCATCAGAGCAGGAATTCTTTGGTAAAAAGAACTTGAATAACTTAGTTTTTCTGGTTTGAAAAATATTGTCTTTGCTCTTCATCACAATTAACCTGCATATTTGAAAGTGTCCGAATCACAAGCACTTCATCAGTCAATATTTGGTTCATTCTCTCAATCATCAAGAATTTCTTCTTTATGGTCAGAATTTTCATTAACAAATTCTTGTATATTCATCACCTTTCAGTTGGAGCATTCTGAAGAAACGAGGCCATGACCGAGACATTTGAAGCTCTTGATCTGGTTGTTCTTATTTTGAAGTTGAGAGGCACCCTCCTGCTCCTTTTCTTTCTTTGACTTAGAGTTAGCTTCAGCTTTAGAGGACTCACCCTTTGAAGAACTTGCCTTGTTAGGAATAGAGCCTTTGTCACGAATTCTAAAAGAGGATCTTTTAGACACCTTTGATTTGTTTCTCCACCTTGGTAGCCAGCTTAATGACATCATCAAGGGAAGAGAAGTACTACAAGTCCACCACATTGGCAATTTCTTTGTTCAGTCTACCAAGAAACCGTGCAACAGTCTGCTCTTGTGGTTCATTCAAATTGCACCTCAGCATTAGAGTCTCAATTTCTTGAATATAATTTTCCGCACTTAACATATTGCTTCAGCCCTTATAGCTTGAAATATAGATCTTGTTTGTAGCTTTCTGGAATGAAACATTTTTACATCAATGCTTCATTTTGACCCAGCTCTTTATTCCATGCTTGCCATCGCATTTCTTTGAGCTTGCAAGTTTTTCCACCATAGACTAGCATACTCTGTCAGTTCACAATGCAGCCATCTTGTATCTTTTTTTATTTGAGTAGCCTTTGTAATAATAAATTCTGTCTACACATTGCACCTAATCTATGAATTCTTCTGGAGGTGAGCTACCTTTAAATGCAGGAATTTCCACCTTCAAATCATCTTTTTTGTTGCCTCTGCTGTCTTCACAACATAGGATTTTGTTTTTCCTCAGGTTCTGATGCAGCGGGAAGAGGGGGCACGAGGGGTCGGAGAAAGAGCGCCGTCTTCTCTTGATGCAGAGGGAGAAAGCACGAGAGATAGGGAGAAGATCACCGTCTTCACTTGATGCAGCGGGAGGAAGGCATGAGGAATAGGGAGAAGATCACCGTCTTCTCTCAATGATAGATCCGCTTGATGTAGCCGGAGGGGGCACAAGGGATAGGAAGAAGATCACCGTCTTCTCACCACGATAGATCCTTGAATCCACAAGGAAGATAAAAGGGAACAAACCCAAAATAAGAGAATATTATTGATAGAAAAGTCTTCCTTTTTTTTTGTTACAACCTTGGGCTGTATATATAGCCTTCTGATAAACTTAGAGTCCTACTTGGTATAGACTAAAAATAGGACTTAGACTCTACTAAGAATTCTACTTAACATATCTTAAATAAAGATATATAAATCCTATTCCTTATTGGGCTAGGATTGTTATTGACTCGGACTGATAAATAAATCCTAATTTTGATCAATATAAAATCCGAATTATCCAAAATAGTAAATAAGAGACTTGTAGGAATCAATCTCAGCTTTCCAACGGATAGTTATTTGCTGAATTTGGATCAATATCTTAGGAGATATGGCCTTTGGATTGTAGCTGTATGAATCTTGACGGATCCTAATTGGAGTTGGAATTCAACTTGGACTGGATTTTACTGTGAAAAAAGATGTAGTTGTCCTACATCAGACCTCTCCACTTGTAAAAGACTTGTCCTCAAGTCAAAGATTGGAGTCTCCGTTGGTGCAGTTGTGCTCCCCTTGAACTCTTTCCAACATAAAACTTGATGATGTAAACCAATAAGATTTCTTCGAGTAACATCTTCAGCACTTTGATTTCCTATTTTCCTTCGACACAACCACTTGAACTTTTGCAGGATTCCTTTTGACCTTATTTGAAATAAATTTTTTGTACACACCAACTTATGATTTGTTCTCATGCAATGAAAGTATTCTTCGCAAGTTTGCTGACAATTGCGACAATAATTTGGATATGCCATTGCAAATTTTGAATCTTGCATAGTGATAACTCCTGTAGAAATTTTCTCTAGTTGTTCAAGAGAGTTGGCTTTTGATGACTTCAAAGAATAATCTTGACTAGCACAGTCAATATTTTCACAAGTAGAAAACTCTTTCTTGCAGCCTTCAAGATTGTCAACTGATTCATATGAATTCTCATAGATAGTATCTTGAAAATTTTCTGTAACATCCAAAGCTACTTTTGTATGATCTTCTAATTCATCAAAGAAAGAATCTTTGGGGCTCTCAATAAATTCTTCACTAGTTTGTTTGTCTTCCACACGATCCACAGCCTCTTCTTTGACTTGATAATTCAATACTAGAGGAAAGTTACTAAGATGTGGAATTAATACCTCATGGTTGTCTCCATTGATTTCAATGCCAGAAGCCTTTGGATGAGAGATCTGTTTTACCTGATTTTGATCCCCTTTTGAGAACTTTATATTGAATAGTTTAAGCATCTTCAGCCATGAGCGAATTTTTGGTTTGCCTTCACGTATTCTTTGGACTTGAATTTGCTCCCACCAAGATGAAGCATAACCATCAAGCTTGTATTCAACAATTTTCACCTTCTTCTCTTCAGGAATCTCCATAAACTTAAAGAATTTCTCAACTTTATCGATCCAAATAAATAAATTCTCATAGCCATGAAAGTATGGAATATTCACCTCACCATGGTTTTGGTTTTCCTGAATAGCTTCGTCTGTTGATCTCCAAGACATCGGACCGCGAGCCTCTTCGACGATCAATTGATGAACTTGGTTCTTAGTTTCAATCTGTTTCAAAGCTTCATACTTCCTAGTGATAGAAGCAAGAAAATTTTGTTTAATCAAATCTCGAATTTCATAATCTCCTATATCACTGTCCATGGAGTTGTTGCCACCAACTACGATCAATGGAGTCGAGCTCAGGAACAACGTCGCTCTGATACCACTTGATGCAGCGGGAAGAGGGGGCACGAGGGGTCGGAGAAAGAGCGCCGTCTTCTCTTGATGCAGAGGGAGGAAGCACGAGAGATAGGGAGAAGATCACTGTCTTCACTTGATGCAGCGGGAGGAAGGCATGAGGACTAGGGAGAAGATCATCGTCTTCTCGCAATGATAGATCCGCTTGATGTAGCCGGAGGGGGCACAAGGGATAGGAAGAAGATCACCGTCTTCTCACCCCGATAGATCCTTGAATCCACAAGGAAGATAAAAAGGGAACAAACCCAAAATAAGATAATATTATTGATAGAAAAATCTTCTTCCTTTTGTTACAACCTTGGGCTGTATATATAGCCTCTGATAAACTTAGAGTCCTACTTGGTATAGACTAAAAATAGGACTTAGACTCTACTAAGAATTCTACTTAACATATCTTAAATAAAGATATATAAATCCTACTCCTTATTGGGCTAGGACTGTTATTGACTCGGACTGATAAATAAATCTTAATTTTGATCAATATAAAATCCGAATTATCCAAAATAGTAAATAAGAGACTTGTAGGAATCGATCTCAGCTTTCCAACGGATAGTTATTTGCTGAATTTGGATCAATATCCTAGGAGATATGGCCTTTGGATTGTAGCTGTATGAATCTTGACGGATCCTAATTGGAGTTGGAATTCAACTTGGACTGGATCTCTAATTTTACTGTGAAAAAAGATGTAGTTGTCCTACATCAGGTTCATAATCACTTGATGATTCACCACTAGAAGAAAGATTCAGTTGGTGTAGAGATGGCAGTGTTCTTCTCCTTGTCCCATGTGGTTGCTGCATTTTCGTCATCAATTGAGCAAGTTGTTCCTTCAATTCCTCAAAGCCACATTGAAGACCGAGCATGCTCCAAAGTCTTCTTCTTCTTCTTCTTCTCTTCTTCTTCTCCTTTTTCTTCTTATCCATCTCCATATCCTTCTTATTCTTCTTCTTCTTCTTCTTGTTATCTTCTTCTTCTCCTTTTTCTTCTTATCCATCTCCATATCCTTGTTCTTCTTCTTCTTCTTCTTTTCCTTCTACTTCTTCTTCTTCTTCTTCTTTTTCTTCTTTTTCTTCTTTTCCTTAAATATAACACTTGAAATTCTAAAGGTTTACATTGGAAAGTAGTTAAAAGATACTTAGAATTTCAAAAGGCTCCTAGAATTTCAAGTAATATTAAATTTAGTCAAATTGGGCAATACTCCACTTGAGATGATTCTAGTAGGCTGAAGGAAAATGGGTCAGCCCACTTGTTCTTGAAGGAAAAATGCTTGACTCAGCTTGAACTTTTACCTGGTAATTGGCCCAATGTTCTCTTGAATTTGGTTGTCACTAGCTGATGCATCAATATCTGCTTGTTGGGAAGGATTTGTCCTCAAATCCAGCAGGTCTACATTTTTGGGATAGGGCAAAAGATCACGAACATTAAAAGTAGCTGAAACATTGTAGTCTCCAGGTAGTCTATGTTATAAGTATTTTTCCCAACTTTTTGCAATACCTTGAATAGGCTTTCAGCTCGTGGCTTCAACTTTGACTTCCTCTTGCTTGGAAGCCTTTCTTTTCGCAATTGAATCCTCACCAAGTTTCCTGGAGTAAACTGAACTTTCTTCCTATGCTTATCAGCTTCTTGTTTGTAAGCTTCACTGTTCTTCTCAATTTGTCTCTGAATCTGCTCATGTAGCATCTTCATTGTTTTTCATTACCATCAAAACAAACTCTTTCCAGCTCAGAAAGTGGAGTGAGATCAATTTGGTTGATAGGATTGACGCCATAAATAATCTCAAATGGAGTACTCCCTGTAGTGCGATGAGTGCTCTTGTTGTAAGCAAACTCTGCATGTGCTAGGTGTTCATCCCAACTTTTCAAGTTCTTGTTCATCAAGGTTCTCAACAAGATTGATAGAGTTTGATTTATCACCTCAGTTTGCCCATCAGTTCGTGACATGTGGTGCTAAACAACAGTTTGGTTCCTAACTTTGTCCACAATGTCTTCCAGAAATAACTAAGAAACTTTAAATCACGATCTAAAACAATACTTTTGGGAACTCCATGAAGCTTAATAATCTCTTTGAGAAATAGATATGCAAGGTGAGAGGCATCATCTGTCTTGTGACAGGGAATAAAATGAGTCATTTTCAAAAATCGGTCTGCTACCACCATAATAGAGAATCCTTTCTCCTTTGTGTTCTTGGCAGCCCAAGTACAAAGTCCATGCTCACATCAGTTCATGGGATTTCTGAAACTGGGAGAGGGGTGTGCATGCTAAGGCCTTATGACAAGCAATACATCTGTCGACAATTGCTTTCACATTCTTTATAAAAATGTTCCTGTAGCATTTTCATAGATTTTGTTAATCCCAAAGTGACCAGCAAGACAACCACTATGAGCTTCTCGAATTAAAAGCTCTCTTAATGAACTTTGAGGAATGCATAATTTCTCAGATTTGACCAGAAAGCCATCATGTTTGAAATATTTGTCCACAACATTCTTATCACAGGAAGAATATATGGAAGAGAAATTTGGGTCTGTTTGGTACAACTCCTTTACCATTTCAAATGCAAGCAATTTCACATGGAGCATAGAGAGCAATGCGTGTCTTCTGGATAGTGCATCCGCCACTACATTTGAAGTGCCAGATTTGTGCTTGATAATAGATGAAAATGATTGTAAGATCTCAACCTACTGAGCATGCGTCCTTCTAAGTTTACATTGCTCTTTTAAATGCTTTAGCCACTCATGATCAGTGTGGATGACAAACTCCTTTGGAAGAAGATAATGCTATCTTGTCTCAAGTGCATGAATAATAGTGTAAAACTCTTTATCATAAGTAGAATAGTTTAATAAAGAACCTGATAGTTCTCTCGCTGAAATAGGCAATAGGGAAACCCTGTTGATATAGCACAGCTCCAATTCCAACTCCAGAAGCATCACACTCAATTTTTGGAGGTCTGGTATTGCTAAAATAGGAGCTGAACAAAGCTGATGCATCAATCTCTGCTGGTTGCAGAGGATTTGTCCTCAAATCCAGCAGGTCTACATTTTTGAGATAGGGAGAAAGATCACGAATATTGGAAGTAGCTGAAACATTGTAGTCTCTGAGTAGGTCTATCTTATAAAGTATATTCTCCAACTTTTTGCAATACCTTGAATGGACCTTCAGATCGTGGCATCAACTTTGACTTCCTCTTGCTTGGAAACCTTTCTTTTCTCAAGTGAATCCCCACCAAGTTTCCTGGAGCAAACTGAACTTTTTTCCTATGCTTATCAGATGCTTGTTTGTAGGCTTCATTCTTCTTCTCAATTTGTCTCTGGATCCGCTTATGTAGCATCTTCATTGTTTTTGCTCTTTCATTAACTCTTTCCTGCTCAGAAAGTGGAGTGAGATCAATTGGGGTGATAGGATTTAGGCCATAAATAATCTCAAATGGAGTACTCCCAGTAGTGCGATGAGTGCTACTGTTGTAGGCAAACTCTGCATGTGCTTGGTGTTAATGGGAGAGGCATCATCTGCCTTGTGACAGGAATTAAAATGAGCCATTTTCGAAAATCAGTCTCCTGCCACCATAATACAAAGTCCTAGTGTTCTTGGAGAAGAAGAGGGAGAAGAAGAAGCAGAAGGAGAACAAGAAGGAGAAGGAGAAGAAAAAGGAGAAGCAGAAGGAGAAGGAGAGGAAGAAGGAGAAGCAGAATGAGAAGGAGAAGGAGAAGGAGAAGGAGAAGGAGAAGGACAAGTCGAAGGAGAAGGAGAAGAAGAAGGAGAAGAAGGAGAAGCATAAGGAGAAAGAGAAGTAGAAGGAGAAGGAGATAGAGAAGGAGAAGGAGAAGCAGAAGGAGAAGGAGAAGAAGAAGGAGACGGAAAAGTAGAAGGAGAAGGAGAAGTGTAGGGAAAAGGAGTAGGAGAAGGAGAGAAGGAGAAGCAGAAGGAGAAGAAGAAGGGGAAGGAGAAGCAGAAAGAGAAAAAGAAGGAGAAGGAGAAGAAGACAGAGAAGGAGAAGGAGAAGAAAAAGTAGAAGAAGAAGGAGACGGAGAAGGAGAAAAAGAAGTAGATGGAGAAGCAGATGGAGAAGAAGAAGGAGAAGGAGAAAAAGAAAGAGAAGCAGAAGGAGAAGGAGAGGAAGAAGGAGAAGCAGAATGAGAAGAAGAAAGAGAAGATGAAGAAGAAGAAGAAGAAGGAGAAGGAGAAGGAGAAGGAGAGGAAGATGGAGAAGAAGAAGGAGAAGTAGAACGAGAAGGAGACAGTGAAGGAGAAGAAGAACGAGACGGAGAAGCAGAATATGACGGAGAAGTAGAAGGAGAATGACGTAGCAACAAGCGTGGTAGACAAGGAAAACACCGTTGCCTCTGTTAAGAACTCCTTGAATCCACAAGGAAGAGAGAAAATTCACTAAAGTAGAACTTTATTGAGAATAAAAGTTGTCCCCCGTCCATAGGACTAAAGGCCTATTTATACAAATACCAGAAATCCAATTTGAGTAAGTTTCTGGCTTTCCAAGTCCTAAACTGAATATAACTCAGTTTAAACCCATTAAGTGGGTTGGTAGAAGTTCTAAATAAGTTAACCTACGAAAATAAAATCCTAAATAAAGATTCATCCTTCCCAAGTCCTAAACTGAATAGGATTCAGTCCAAAATTGGTCTTGGGTTGGTGGAATCCGAGAATAAGACCTAAGACATCATAATAAGGAGAATTTTAAACATAGAAAGGTACTA
>RXID01018069.1:0-18328 GCA_005019695.1 Trichopus zeylanicus subsp. travancoricus | reverse complement strand
GTAGTAGTAGTTAGTAGTAGTAGTAGTAGTAGTAGTAGTAGTCAGTAGTAGTAGTAGTAGTAGTAGTAGTAGTAGTAATAGTAGTAGTCGTAGTAGTAGTAGTAGTAGTAGTAGTAGTAGTAGTAGTAGTAGTAGTAGTAGTAGTAGTATTAGTAGTAGTAGTAGTAGTATTAGTAGTAGTAGTAGTAGTAGTAGTAGGGTTACTAGTTGTAGTAGTAATAGTAGTAGAAGTACAAGTAGAAGTAGTTGTTGAGGCACTAGTAGTAGTCGTCGTAGTTGTAGTAGTAGTATGAGCAACAGTAGCAGTTGTAGTGTACAAGTAGTTGTATAGTAGTGTAGTAGTTGTAGCAGTAGTAGTAGAAGTAATAGTAGTAGTAGTAGTCACAGTAGTAGTAGTAACAGGCAAAGTAGTAGTACTAATAGTAGTGGTAGTAGTAGTATTAGTAGTCATACTAGAAGTAGTAGTAGTAGTAGTAGTAGTAGTATTTGTAGTAGTAGTAGTAGCAGTAGCAGCAGCAGTAGTATTAATAGTAATTGTAGTAGTAGTTATTGTCATTTAATGGTATTGGTAATAGAAGTTTTAGTAGAGATAGTAGAATTTGTAGTAATAGTAGTAGTAGTACTAGTGGAAGTAGGAGTCGACGTAGTAGTAGAAGTAGCAGTAGTTATTTATGTAGTAGTAGGATTAGTTATTGTTGTAGGAGAAGTAGTAATAGCAGTTGTAGTAGTTGTAGTAGTAGCACTAGTTGTAGTAGTAGTAGCTGAAGTAACAGTTGTAGTAGCAGTATTAGTACTATCAGTAGCAGTAGAAGTAGTAGTAGCAGTAGTGATAATAATTGTAGAAGTAATAGTATTAGTACTAGTGGCAGTTCTAGCAGTAGTACTAGCAGTAGAAGTAGCAGCTGCAGCAGCAGTAGTAGTAGTCGCATTAGTAGCAGTAGTAGCAGTCGTAGCAGTAGTAGTAGTACCCATAGTTGTAGTAGGAGAAGTAGTAGTAGCAGTAGCATTTTAGCAGTAGCAACAGTAGTAGTAGTAGTAGTTGCAATAGTAGTAGTAGTATTAGTATTAATAGTAGCAGTATTAGTTGTAGTTGTAGTATTAGTAGCAGAAATTGGAGTTGTGGTAGAATTAGTAGTAGCAATAGTAGTTGTAGTTGTTGTAGTAGTAGGAGTATTAGTACAAGTAGTAGTAGTAGCAATAGTAGTAGCAGCAGGAATAACAGCAGTAAGAACAACAGTAGTAATAATAGTTATTGTAGTAGCAGCAACAGTAGTAGTGGTAGTAGTAATAGTTTTAGCAGCAGTAGTTGTAGAAATAGTCACAGTAGTAATAGTAGTAGTAGTAGTACTAGTAGTATTAGCAGCAACAATAGCAGTAGTAACAGTAGTATTATTAGTTGTAGTAGTGGTAGGAGAAGTTGTAGTAGTAGCAGAAGTAGCAATAGTAATGGTAGTTGTAGCAATAATTATACTAGTACCTGTAGTTGCAACAATAATAGCACTAGTAGCATTAGTCGCAGAAGTAGTGATAATTATAGCAGCAGTAGTAGTAGGAGAAGTAGTGATAGTAGTACTAAAAGTAGTAGTAGTTGTTATAGTAGTAGTAGTAAAAATAGCAGTAGTAGCAGTTGTGGTACAAGTAGTAGTAATAGTTGTAGTGGTAGTAATAGTAATAGTAGTAGTTGTAGTAGTAGTAGTAACAGTAGGACTAGTTGTTGTTGTTGTTGTTGTAGTAGTAGTAGTAGTAGTATTAACAGTTGTAGTAGTAGTACTTGTTAGAGTAGCAGTAGTTCTTGTAGTAGTATTTGTAGTAGTAATGTAGTATTAGTTGTTGTATTATTAGTTTTAGTGGTAGTAGCAGTAGAAATAATAGTGGTGGTGGTGGTGGTGGTGGTGGTAGTTGTAGTAGTAGCAGGAATAGTAGTGGTCATAGCAGTAGTTGTAGCAGTTGTAGTAGCAGCAGCTATAGTGGTAGTAATTGTTGTACCAGTAGCAAAAGTAGTAGTAGTAAAAGTTGTAGTAGTAGTAGAAGTAGCAGTAGCAGTACCAGTAATATGAGTAGTAGTAGTAAAAATAATACTAGTTGACGAAATAATTGTAAGACTTGTTTTAGTAGTAGGAGTAGAATTAGTAGCAGCAGTTGTAGTAGCTGTGGTAGTAGTAGTAGTAGAAGTAGTAGCCATAGTAGTTATTGTAGTAAACATTGTGGTAGTAGTAGTTGTGGTATTAGTAGCTGTAGTAGTAGTTGTAGTAGGATGAGTAGTACTTATAGCAGTACTACTAGTAGTAGTAGTTGTTGTTGTAGTGGAAATAGTAGTAGTAGTAGTAGTAGTAGTCGTAGTAGTAATAGTCGTAGGAGTAGTAGTAGTTGTAGTAGTAGTAGAAGTAGTTATTATAGTAATGTAGTTGTAGTTGCAATATCAATAGTAGTAGTAATGGTTGATATAGTAGTAGTCATTGTAGCAGTAGTCGTCAGAGTAGTAGTAGCAGGGTAGTAGTAGTTATTGTTCTTGTTGTTGTAGTTGTAGTAGAAATTGCAGTAGTCATATTTGTAGTAGTGGCAGTAGTAGTACTAGTAGAAATTGCATTAGCCGAAGTAGTAGTAGTAGTAGCAGTAATAGTAGTAGTAGTAGGAGGAGTAGTAGTAGTAGAATAGGGAGCTATAGTAGTAGTAGTAGTCACAGTAGTCATAGTAGTAGTAATAGTAGTAGCCGTAGTAGTTGTACTAGAAGTTATAGTAGTAAGAGTAGTAGTAGTAGCAGTAATAGAATTAATAGCAGTAATATTAGTAGTAGTAATTGATGTCGTAGTAGTTGTAGTTGTTGTTATTGAAGTAGTAGTAGAAGAAGATGTTGTTGTAGTAGTGGAAGTCATATTAGCGGTAGCAATAGTTGTAGTAATAGTAGTTGTAGTACTAGTTATAGTTGTAGTAGTACTAGAAGTAGTAGTAGTAGTAGAAATAGAAGCAGTACTTATACTAGTAATAGTTGTAGTAGTAGTAGTAGAAGTAGTAGCAGTAGTAGTAGGAGAAGTAGTAGTAGCAGTAGGAGTAGTAGTAATAGTAGTAGCAATAGTAGTACTCGTTGAAGTAGTAATTGTGGTAGTAGCAGTAATAGTAGAAGTACTAGTAGTAGTAGTAGTAGTAGTAGTAGTAGTGGTTGTTGTTGTTGTTGTTGTTGTAGTAGTAGTAGTAGTGGTAGTATTGGTAGGAGTAGTAATAGTACTTGAAGGAATAGTAGAGGTACTAGTAGTGGTAGTTGTAGTAATAGGGTAGTAGTATTAGTAGAATTAGTAAAAGTAGTAGCAGTAGTAGTAGTAGAAGTAGTAGTCATAGTGGCTAGAACAGTAGTAGTAGTAGTTGTTGTTGTTGTTGTAGCAGTAGTAGTAGTTGTGGTAGTCATAGTAGTTGTTGTATTATTAGAAATAGTAGTAGTATTAGAAGTAGTTGTTGTAGTATTGTTATTTTTCTTACTATTATTGTTATTATTATCATTAGTACTAGTAGTAGTAGTAGTAGTGGTGGTGGTGGTAGTAGTAGTAATAGTAGTAGTAATAGTTGTAGTAGTAGGAGTGGCAAAAGCAGCTGCAGCACAGCAGAAGTAGTAGTTGTAGTAGTTGTCATTGTAGGAGCAGCAATAGCAGCAGTGCTTGCAGTCGTCGTTGTAGTAGTTGTTATTGTGGCAATAGTGGTAGTAATAGTAGTAATAGTAGTGGTAGTAGTAGTCGTAGTTGTCGTTGTAATAGTAGTAGTTATGGTAATAGTAGTTGTTGTTGTTGTAGTACCAATAGTAGTTGTCATACTAGTAGCAGCAGTAATAGTAGCAGTAGTGGTAATAGCAGTAGTATGGGTAGTAGCAGTAGTGGTAATAGCAGTAGTATGGATAGTAGAAGTAGTGGTACTACCAACACAACTAGTGCAACAATGACAACTACGACTACTGCTGCTACTGCTACTACTACTACTACTCCTATTACAACTATTGCTACTACCACTACTACTACACCTACTATTACGACTACTGTATTGCTACAACTATGGAAATTACTGTTGCTAGTATTGCTACTACTGGTACTGCTACTACTATGACTACTACAACTACTACTATTACAACTGCTGATACTATTAGTGCTAATAATACAACAACAAATAGTAATGCTACTACTACTACTACTACCTCTCCTACAACAACAATAATAACTACTACTACTACTACTAATGCTACAACTATTGCAAATGATGCAACAACTAGTACTGGTGATGCTGCTGCTGGCACTACTGCTACTATTACTACTATGGCTGGGACTACTACTACCAATGCTACTACTTCTCCAACTACAATTACTACTACTACTACTACTCCGACTACAACTACTGCTACTCCATCTAATTCCACTGCTGTTAATACTACAACTACTACTACTAGTGTTACTGCTACTACTTATACTACCACCACTATTACTTCTACAACTATTACTACCGCTAATACAGCTACCACTACTTCGAATGCTACTACTACTACTACTATAATTACACAACTACTATAGCCACTACTACTACTACTACTACTACTACTACTACTCCTACTACTCCACCTACTACTACTACTGCTACTGCCAATTCTACTATCACTACTACTACTACCACCGCCACCGCCACCACCACCACTACGACTACTGCTAGTACTACTGTAGCTACTACTGCTACCGCCACTACTACAACTTCCTCTACTACTTTAACTACTGCTACTACTACTACAACTTCAACTAATACAACTGCTGCTACTGCTACTACTACTACTTCTTCTACTACAATAAAACAACAACTACTACTTCTACTACTACCACTAGTACTACTACTACTTCCACTTCTTCCACTACTATTACTACTACTACTACTACTAGTACTTCTACTTCCACTACTATTGCTACTATTATTGCTACTACAACTACTACTTCTGCTACTGTAATTACTATTACAACTACTACTACATATACTACTGTTGCTACTACTTCTTCTGTTGCTATAACAAATACTACCACTACTACAACTACTACATTTACGGTTGCTGCTACTTCTACTACTGCTATTACTACTACTACTACTACTTTTACAAATACTACTACTACTAGTGCTACTAATGCAACAACAAATACTACTACTATTTCAACTACTACTACTACTACTACCTCTCCTATAATAATGATAACCACCACCACTACTAGTACTACTTCTTGTACAATAACTACTACTGCTACAACTACTAATGCTACAACTACTGCTAATGCTACTACTATTGCTATTGTTACTACTACTACTACTACTGCAACTACGGATACCACACCTACCGCCGCTACTGCTACTTATCCTACTACTATTCCTACCCTACTACTACTACTGCTACTCCAACTAATATTACTGCTGCTACAAGTATTACTACAACTACTTCTACTACTATTACTACTACTACTACTATTAGTAGTAGTATTGTTACTACTGCTATGACTGCTACTACTACTACTACTACTACTCCAGCAGCTATTGCTACTTCTGCTACCACTATATAGACTGCTACAACTGTTTCTACTGCTACTGCAATTACTACTACTACTACTACATCTACTACTATAGCTACATTTGCTACTGTTGCTGCTACTGCTACTACTGCTACTACTACTACAACTGTTACAACTATTACTGCAGTTGCAACTACTGCTACTACAACTACTACTACTACCGCAGCTATTACTACTTCTATTACTACTGCTACTACTACTACTGCTGTTGCTGCTGCTGCTGCTACAAATACTACTACTGCGACTACTCCTTTTCCAACTACAACAACAATAACCACTACTAGTACTATTACTACCGCTACTACTAATACTGCTACTACCACTGCTATTACTACTACTACTACTAATATTGCTACTAATGCTAATACTGCAACTACTGCTACTACGATTAATTCTATTTCTTCTAATACTACTACTACAACAACTACTACTACTATCAGTACTACTTCTATTACTACTACTTCTACTACTACGACATGTACTACTTCTACTACTACTACTACTGTGTCAGCTACTACCGCCATTACTACTCCCACTGCGACTATGGTTACTACTGCTACTACTACTACTTCTACTACTCCAGCTACTACTTTAATCGATGCAACTGCTGCAACTGCTTCTACTGCAATTACAACAACTATAGCCCCCACTACTACTATTACTACTATGGCTGCTAATAATACTACTTCAGCTACTATTGCTACTAATAGTACTACTAATAATGCTTCTACCACTGCTATAACTACTGCCATTGCTATCGCAATTGCTACTACTACTACAACTGCTACTACTACTATTGCTACTATGGAGACTACTATTACTACAGCTACCACTACTCCAACTACTACTACTGCTACTACAACTATTACAATTACCACTACTACAACTACTTCTACTACTTCTACTGTTGCTACAATAGAAACTACTACTACTCTATTGCAACTACTGTGACTACTTCTTCTACTACTATTCCTTCTACTACTATTATTACTACTGCTACTACGTCTGCGACTACTACTACTACCTCTCCCCTTACTGCTACTACTTCCTTCCATTACTAGTAGTAGTACTACTATTGCAACTACTGCTACTTTTGCACTATTTGCAACTACTATTACTACTACTACTACCATAAATGCATCTACTACTACTGCTACTACTACTAATACTACCACTAGTACTTTTGCTACTACTATTGCTAAAAGTACTACTACTATAACTACTACCACCACCACTACTACTACAACTTCAACTACTATTATGGCTACTGCTACTACGACTACTACTACAACTATTCCTACTACTCCAAATACAACCACTACTACTACTACTACTACTCCTATTATTGCTACTACTGCCGCTACCACTACTACTACTACCACTACTCCTACTACAACCAGTACAACTGTCGCTACTGCTACTACTACTATTTTTGGTAGTACTATTGTAGCAACTTCTACTACTACTACTTCTACTACCACTACTACTACACCTAATAATACTATGCCTGTTACAGCTACTACTAGTACCACTACTACAATTGCTACAACTACTACTATTGCTGCTACTACTTAGGATGCTACTGCTGCTACTACTAGTACTACTCTTACTGTTGTTGCTGCTGCTACTACTGCTACTACTACCACCACTACTTCAACCACTACTACAACTATTACCATAGCTACTACTACTACTAATGTGACTATTGCTTCTACTACAACTACTACTTCTCCTAGCACTACTACGACTGCTACTACTACAGCTACTACTATTTCTGTTGCTATTATGCCAACTACTACTGCAACTATTACTACTGCTTTGACAACTGCAACTTCTCCTACTACTACTACTAGTACTATGATAGGTAGTACTACTACTACAGCAACAACAATAACTACTACCCTAACTACTAAAACTCCTCCTCCTCCTCCTCCTCCTCCTCCTCCTACTACTACTACTACTACTACTTCTTCTTCTTCTTCTTCTTCCACTACTACTAGTACTTCTGCTACTACTACTATTACTGGTACTTCTCCTACTATTATGACTATTGCTACTACTACAACTGCTACTACTACTGCTACTACTATGACTACTATTACTTCTACTACCACTGCTACTGCAACTACTACTACTTCTACTAGTGCTAATACTACTACGGCTTCTCCTACTACTACAACCAATATGACTACTTCTGCTCGTTCACTACTCCTATTACTATTATTTTTACCAATAATACTCCTACTACTATTGCTGGTACTACTATTTCTACTGCAGCAACTTCAACTGCTACTCCAACTACTACTGCTACTACTACTATTGCAATTGCTAGGACTGTTACTACTACTACTACTAATACTACTCCAACTACTGCTACTATTATAACTACTACCCCTATTCGTACTGCTACAACAACTAATACTACTACTTCTCTTGCTACTATTACTACTACTCCTACTACTACTCCTACTACTACAGTAACTACTACTACTACTAATACTCCTTCCACTATAACTACTACTAACACTCCTACTACTACTACTACTGCTGCCACTCCAACTACAGCTAATATAGCACCTACTATTGCTACTACTACTACTACAACTCCAACTACTACAAGTGCTATAACTGCTCCTACTGCTACTACTAATATGACTACCACAAGTACTACTACTAGTACTACGGCTACTACTACTATTGTTACTCCTACTACTACTGCAACCCCTACTACTACTACTACTACTACTACTACCGCGGCTACAATAGCTACTACTGCTACTGCAAGTACTACTACTTCTCCTACTACTACTATTGCTGCTACTACTATTACTACTACTAATATTACTACTACTCCTACTTCCACTTCTACTACTACTTTTGCTACTATTACTGCTACTACAACTAGTACTACTTCTCCTCCTCCTCCTCCTACTACTACGACTATGATAGCTACTACTACTACTACTACTAATACTACTACTACTACAGCTAGAACTATTACTACAACTACCACAACAACAACTACTGTTGTTGCTACTATTGCTACTACTACTATTATTGCTACTGCTACTACAACTGCTTTAATGGCTACTACTACTACTACTACCGCACCTGCTTCTATTGCTACTATGACTACTACTACTACTTCAACTACTACTACTGTTATTACTACTACCACTACTGCTACTCCTACTACTATTATTTTAGCTACTACTACTATTAGTACTACTACTTTGACTATTGCTGCTACTGGTACTACTGCTGTCGCTGCTACTAGTAGTTGTTGTTATTGTAGTAGTAGTTATAGTTATAGTAGTAGTAATTGTTGTTGTTGTTCCAGTAGTAGTAAAAGTTGTAGTAGTTGTAGTTGAAGTAGTAGCAGCACTCATAACGATAGTAGTAGTCATAAAGTAGTCATAGCAGCAGCAGTAGTAGTAATAGTAGCAGCAATAGTAGAAGTAATAATAGTAGCACCAGCATGAGCAGAAAAAGTAGCAGTAGTAGCAGTAGTAGTACTAGTAGAAGTAGAAGTAGTAGTAGTGGTGGTAATAGTAGTATGATTAGGAGTAGTAGTAGTAGTATTAGTAGTAGCATTAGTACATTAGCAACAATAGTAGTAGTAATAGTGGTAGCAATGGTAGTAGCAATAGTAGTTGTTGTTGTGGTCCGAGTACTGGTAACAATAGTTGTAGTTGGAGGAGTAGTAGTAGCAGTAGCAGCAGCAGCAGTAGTAGTAGTATTACCTATAGTGGCAATAGTAGCAACTGTAGTAGCAATAGTACTAGAAGTAGTAGTAGTAGCAGTAGTAGTAGAAGTATATTAGCTATAGAAGTAGTAGTGGTAGTGGTAGTAGTAGCTGAAGTAGTGGTAATATGAGAAATAGTGATAATTATTATAGTAGTAGTAGCAGTAGCAACAGTTGTGGTAGTACTTGAAGTATTACTAGCAATAATTGTTGTAACATAAGTAGTAGTAGTAGTAGTAGTAGTAGTATCAATAGTATTCATAGTTGTAGTCTTAGCAATAGTAGTGGTACGAAAAGTAACACTTGTAGCTATAGTAGCTGTAGGACTAGTAGTAGTGGTAGTAGTAGTTGTACCTGTAGCAGTAGTAGTAGTAGAATTAAAAGTAGTAGTCGTAGCAGTAAAAGCAGTAGTTGTAGTAGTAGTATAAGTGGTAATAGAAGTATTAATGCAAAAGTAGTAGTCATAGTGGCTGTAGTAATAGTACCAGTAGTTGCCGTAGAAGTGGTAGTAGTAGCAATGATGGAAGCAGTAGTTGCAATAGTTGCAGAAGTTGTACTACTAGTAGTAGTTGGAGGTGGAGGAGTAGTAGTAGCAATATTGGTACTAATAATAGTAGCTATAGGAGCAATAGATGTAGTAGTGCTAGTGGTAGTATTAGTAGTAGTAGTAGTAGTAGTAGTAGTTGTTGTTGTTGTTGTTGTTGTAATTCTTCTTGTTGTTGTTGTTGTATTAGTAGTTGTTGTAGTAGTAGTAGTAGTAGCAGTAGTAGTAGTCATGTTAGCAGTAGTAGTAATTGTTGTTATAGAAGCAATAGCAACCATAGGAGTAGTAGTTGCAAAAGTAGTGGAAATAGGGGAAGTAGTAGTAATGGCGGTAGCAACAGTGGTAGAGGTAGCAATGGTACTAGTAGTTGTAGTAGCAGTAGTAGTTGTAGTAGTAGTATTAGTAGCAATAGTAATAGCAGTAGTAGTAGCCATAGTAGCAGCTATAGCTGTAGTACTAGTTGTAGCAACAATAGCAAGAGTAGCAGTAGTAGCAGTATAAGTAGGAATAGTTGTAGCAGTAGGGTAGTTATGGTACTAGTTTTACTAGTAGTCGTGGTCCTAGTAGTACTAGTAGTTGTATTACTAGTAGTAGCATCTATTTTAGTCGAAGTAGTAGTTGTCGTGCTAGTAGTGTTAGTTATAGAAGCAGCTACAGCAGAAGTAGTAATTCTTATAGTACTAGCAGTAGTTGTTGGAGCAGCAGTTGCATTACGAGTAGTAGGAGTAGTACTAGTAGTGGTAGTTATAGTAGTAGCACAAGTAGTAGTAGTAGTACTAGCAGTAGTAGTAGTAATAGTAGTAATAGAAGCCGTAGTATTAGCTACAGTCATAGTAGTAGCGATAGCACTATCAGTAATATTAGTAGCAGAAGTAGTAGTACTAGTAGTAGAAGTAGTAGTAGTAGTAGCCGCAGTTGTTATAGTAGTAGTAATAGTAGTAGCAGAAGCGTTAGATATAGTAGTTGCAGCCATATCTACAGCAGCAGTAGTAGTTGTATTAGTAGTTGTAGCAGCAGCAGCAGCAGCAGTAGTAGTAGTAGTAGTAGCAGTAGCAGCAGTTAAAGTAGTAGCAGTAGTAGCAGCCGTGGTACTCGTTATAGTAGGAGTAGCTGTAGCAGTAGCAGCAATAGCAGTAGTAGCAGTGGTACTATTTGTAGCAGTAGTAGTAGCAGTAGTAATAGCAATTGTAGTAGTAGGACTAGCAGTAGTACTAGTATGAGAAGTTGTTGGAGTAGCAGTAGCAGTTGTAGTAGTTGTTGTAGTAGTAGTAGTACTAGAAGAAGTGGTTGTTATAGTGGTAGTAGTAGTAGCTATAATAGCAGTAGTAGCAGTAGAAGTCATAGCAGTAGTAGTAGCAGTAGGAAGAGTCATAGTAGTAGTAATAGTCGTAGCAATAACAACAACAACAACAGTAGAAGTAGTAGTAGTAGTAACAGCTGCAGTAGCAACAGCAGCTATAGTAGTATTACTCAGAGTAGTAGTAATAGTATTAGTAGCCATAGTAGGAGTAGTAGTAGTATTAGTGGGAGTAGAAGAGTAGTACAAGTAGTACTAGTTGCAGCAGTAGCAGTAGTAGTAGCAGCAAAAGTAGTAGCACTAGTTCTTGCAGTAGCAGCTATAGTAGTTGTAGTAGTAGGAGCAATAGCTGCTGTAGAAGTAGTAGTAGTAGTATTAGTAGTAGTAGTAGTAGTAGTAGTAGTCGTAGTAGTTGGAGTAGTAGTAGCAATAGTAGTAGTAGCAGCAGCAGCAGCAGTAGTAGTAGTAGCAGCAGTTGCAGTAGTAGTAGGAGTAACAGTAGTAGTAGTATTCACAGAAGTACTACCAGTAGTAGTTGCAGTAATAGTATTAGTAGCAGTAGCAGCAGTAGCAATTGTGGTAGTAGTTGTAGTAGAGTAGTGTCAGAAGTAGAAGCAGTAGCAGTCTCAGTATTAGTAGTAATAGCCATATTAGTAGCAGCATGAACAAGTGCAGTAGCAATAGTAGTAGTAATAGTAGCAATAGTAGTAGCAGTTGTAGTAGTAGTAGTAGCAGAAGCAACAGTAGTGGGTGTAGTTATTGGAGTAGAAGTAGTAGTAGTAGCAGTTGTAGTAGTAGTAGTAGTAGTAGTAATAGTAGCTAGAGTTGTAGTAGTTGTAGTACTAGAAGTAGTAGCAGTCAAAGTAGCAGTAGAAGTCATGCTAGCAGTAGTATTAATATTAGTAGTTGAAATAGGAGGAGTAGTAGTAGTAGCAGTAGTAGTAGTCATAGTAGTGGTTGTAGTTGTAGTAGTAGCTGTGGTAGCAGTCGCAGTATTAGTAGGAGTAGTCATCGTAGTAGTAGTAGGAGTAGTATAAGTAATAATTGTAATAATAGTAGTAGTAGTAGTAATGGTAGTTGTAGTTGCAATAATAGTGGTAATAGGAGTAGTAGTAATAACAGCAAAAGTACTTGCAGTTGTAGTAGTAGTAGTGCTAGTAGTAGTAGAAGAAGTAGTAGGAGTCAGAGTAGTAGTAGGAATGGGTGCCAACGAAGTAGCAGTAATTGGTGCACAAGTAGCAGTAGTAGTTGTACTAGCAATAGTAGCAACAATAGTAGCAGCAATTGTAGTGGTAGCAGTAGTGGTAGCAACAATAGCATTAGTAGTTGTAGTAGTAGTAGTAGCAGTAGTCATCGTAGTAGTAATAGTAGCAGTAGTAGTAGCAGTAGCAGTAGTAGTCATTGTAGTTGTGGCAATAGTAGCAGTGGTAGCCGGAGTAGCAGCAGAAGTAGTAGTAGTTGTAGTAGTAGTAGTAGTGGTAGTAATTCTATTAGTATCGATAGCAGCTGTATTAGTAATAGTAGTATTGTAGTAGAAGTTTTAGTTGTAGTAGCATTTTCAGTAGTAGAAGTAATAGTAGTAGTTGTTATAATAGTAGTAGTAGTAGTAGCAGTAGTTGGTGTAGTAACAGTAGTAGCAGTAGTAGTAGCAGTAGTAATAGCTGTAGTAGTAGTAGTAGTAGTAGTAGCAGCAGTAGTAGTAGGAGTACTAGTACAAGTTGTAGTAGTAGCAATATTATTAGCAAGACTAGTAGTAGTAGCATTTGGTAGTAGTAATAGTTGTAGTAGCAGTTGCAGTGGTTGCAGCAGTAGCATAAGTAGCAGTAGTAGTAGTAGCAGCAGTTGCAATTGAAGCAGTTGTAAGAGTAGTAGCAGTTGTAGTTATAGTATTAGTAGTAGTAGTGGTAGTAGTAGTAGTCACAGTAGTAGTAACAGTAGTGGTAGTTGTAGTTGCAATAATAGTAATAATAATAGGAGGAGATGGAGTAGTAGTAGTTGTTGTTGTTGCAGGAGGAGTAGTAGTAGTAGTATCACTAATATTAGCAATTGTAGAAATAGTAGAATTAGTAGTAGCAGTAGTAGTAGTAGTAGTGGTAATAGTAGTTATAGAAGTTGCAGTAGTAGCAGTAGTCGCGGTTGTAGAAGTAATAATAGTGGTAGTAGCAGCAATTGCAATTATTGCTGTAGTAGTAGCATAAATAATAGCAGTAGCCATGGAAGTAGTAGCAGTGGCAGCAGTAGTAGTGGAAGTGGTAGTAGTAGTAGCAATACTAGTGGAAGTTGTAACAGTAGTAGCCGCAATAGTAGCAATAGTAGTAGGAGCAGAAGTAGCAGCAGCATTGGCAGTAGTAGTTATAGAAGCAGTAGCAGTGGTTCTAGTAGCTGCAGTACTAGCAGCAGCAGTA
Organism: Trichopus zeylanicus subsp. travancoricus; assembly: GCA_005019695.1. Lineage (NCBI taxonomy): Eukaryota > Viridiplantae > Streptophyta > Magnoliopsida > Dioscoreales > Dioscoreaceae > Trichopus > Trichopus zeylanicus. Next base: position 4,764 of record RXID01018069.1, on the reverse strand, counting down.
GTAGTAGTAGCAGTAGCAGCAGAATTACCACTACTACTCCTACTCCTACTTGGGTTGCTACTATTGCTATTTCTACACCTACCACTAATACCACTTCTCCTACTCCTACTACTTCCATTATCACTTCTACTGCTACTTCTATTACTACTTCTACACCTATTCCTACTCTTGCTACAACTACTACTACTCCTGCTCCTACTACAACTACTCCAAATCCTGTTGTTGCAGTTGCTACTACAAATTTTACTACTGCAACTGCTATTGTTGCGACTGCTACTTCTATTGCTACTTCTACTACGACTACTTCTACAACTACTACTGGTCTTAGTACAACTAGTCTAACCACTACTACCACAACAACTACTGCTACTACTACTACTTCTACTATTATTACTACGAATAATACCACTACTATAATGCTTCTACTACTACTTTTACTACTAATACTAATACAATAACAACTACTTCTATGACTTTGCTACTTCTACTGCTATTACTACTACTCCTTCTCCTACTACTGCTATTACTGTTATTACTACTATTACTACTACTTTGACTACTACTACTCCTACTCCTACTACTGCTACTACCACTACTCCAACAACTACTACTCCTACTACTACTACTACTACTACTCCTCCAACTCGTACTACAACTACAACAACTAATACTAAATTACAACTACTACTGCTACTGTTGTTTCTACAACTACCCCTACAACTTCTACTACCACTAATACCAAGGTTTTATGTATCGGTTTCAGTTTCGGTTTCGGCACCCAGCGAAACCGATACATTTCGGCCGAAAGATTTTTTTTAGTTATTAATTGTGTGTTGATGAGAGTTTAACTATATTTTGATTGTACTTTGACTTTAAATTAAAAATACGATAAAATTTTGATAATTTTTTAGAAAAATTGAAAAATTATGAAAGAATTTATAATTAATTTTACCACAATATTAAATATTATTTTAATTAATTAAAATTAATTTTGATAGTTAACTACTTTTTTAATATATTACTATATAAAAAATATATAAAAAATAATATAAATATGATTTAAAAGTTAAAAATTAACATAAGCAAATTTAACTTATTATTAAATATAATTGATACATGCATAATTTATAAATTATAATGTAATACAACTAATCATCATCATCATCATCAGTTGAGTTTAAAGTATCTGGATGTCAAATTATGAATTCAGTACCTGAATGATCCACGTGAACATTTATAAACATACGAGAACAACTAGCTTTGCAAAATCTCGCGACAGCGATTCACATGGGGGTGAGACCGACACAAATTTTTTTGGCTTTACTTTCAGTGGAACGGTCATGCACGAATGCACGTGAACAAAAAGATCAACGTGTTTCGATCAAAATCATTTTCATTTCAGTTTCAACCAAAATATTTTTTTTATTAATTATATTTTGATTAAAATTTAATTTAATTTTAATTATTTTTTAACTTCAAATTTAAAAAATTATAATATGATTAAAAAATTTTAAAAATAATGAACACGTGAATAATATTATGTACGTGAATAGTATCTGACAGAAATCAGCAAGGACGTCAGAACCAGATTGGCGACAGTGCTGGCCCTGAAGCAAGGTCGGCCTCAGCTTGCAGGAGTAGGGTTCAGGTTGGCGAGGGCGTGAGGTAGGCAAGAGAGCAGTGGCAGGCAGGTGAGAGAGCGACGGCAGGCTAGCTCCCGGCCGTGCGCGCTCAGACACAAAGCCGGCGCAAGCTCGCCCGGCGAGCTCCCGCCCGCGTGCTCTCATTGGTGAAGATGAATAGTAAACCCCTAAACCAAAACCAAATTTAGGGTTTCGTTTCGGATTGGGCCGAAACCGAGCCGTTTTGGCCGAAACTTAAAACCTTGACTAATACTAATACAACTATTACTACTACTACTACTACAACAACAACAACTATTACTACTAGCACAACTACTACACCTACTAGTATTTGTACTACTACTACTGCTACTGCTACAACAACTACTCGTGCTACTACTACTACTACTACTACGACCACTACTCCTTCTACTACTGCTACAACTACTACAATGACTACTACTACAACAACTATTCTTACTCCAACTCCTACCACTACTACTTCTACTAATACCACTACGACTACTACTGCCACCAGTAGTGCTACTCCAACTCCTATTACTATTACTACTCCAACAACTACTACTACTATTACTACTAGTACAATAACAATAACTACTACTACTACCTCTACCACTATTTCAACTACTACTCCCACTCCAGCTCCTCCTCCTTTTACTGCTACTATCTTTGCTACAGGTACAACTAATAATATTACTACTACAGCAACTACTACTAGTCCGGCTGATACTACTACTACAATAATTGCTACTACTCCTATTAGTACTATTACTTCTACGTCTGCTGCTGTTGCTTCTACTTCTACTACTTTGACTACGAATGCCACTACAACTACAACAAGAATAACTATTACTACTGCTGCAGCTACTTCTACTACTGTCGCTACTACTATTCCTACTGCTATTGCTACTACCACTATTACTTCTACTACAACTATTACTACTACTACTACTGCTACAACAACAACAACAACAACAACTAGTAGTAATACTACTACTACAACTACAACTACAACTATTTCTACTACTTCTACTACTACTACTATGCTACAACTACTACTACTACTTCTTCTACTACTACTACTACTATTACTACTACTTGTACTACTACTACTACTATTACTCCCACTACAACTATAACTACTACTACTTCTTCTTCTTCTTCTTCTTCTACTACTACTACAACAAAAACTACAACAACTAATACTACTACTTCTACAGAAACTATAACTACTACTTCTACTACTACTACTATTACTACTACTTGTACTACTACTACTACTACTACTACTACTGCTACTACAACTACGACTACAATTGCTTCTACTACTACTACTACAACTACACCTACTACTATTGCTTCTCCTACTACAACTACGAATGCTTTTTCTACTAATACAATCTCCATTCCTAGTCCAAGTACTCCGACTACCCATACAATAACTACTACAATTGCTACGTCCACGAGTACTCCTACAACAACAACTACTACTACTATTGCTACTGCTGCTACTGCTGCTTTTACTTTTACTACTACCATAGCAACTATTGCCCCTATTGGTACAGCTACTGCTACTCCAACTATTTCTTCTCTTACAGCTACTACTACTACAACTAGTGCTACTACTACTACTACTAGTGTTGCTACTACTGCTACTGCTAGTGCTACTACTACTACTACTACAGCTACTATTACTACTACTTCTTCTATTACTGCTCCTACTACTTCTTCTGCTATTACTGCTACTACTGCTACTATAACTTTTCCACCACTACTACTACAACTACTACTACTTCTGCTACTACTGCAACTGCTACAACAACTACTACTGCTACTGCTACTTCAGCTTCTGTTACTACTACTCCCACTATTTTTGCAGCAACCACGACTATTACCAGCATTACTGCTGCTACTACTACTATTACAAATACTACTACTATTATTACCACTACTCCCACTGCTACTACTGCTGTGACCGCCACCGCCGCTACTACTACTCCTGCTCCAACTACTGCAACTACGACAGCTACTAGTACTGCTACTACCACAACTTCTCCTACTACTACTATTGCTAATACTACAACAACTACTCTTACTACTACCTCAATTACTATTCCTACTATTGCGGCTACTACTACTGCAACTACAACAACAACTACTACTACAAGTACAACTCCTACTACTTCTACTACTACTCCTGCTACTACTACTACTACTGCTACCACTCCAACTAATGCTAGCTGCTACTGCAACTACTCCTACTCCTATTACTGTTACTACTACTGCCACTACTGATACTACTACTACTACTGCTACTATTGCTACAACTTCTATAACTTCTAGTATTACTGCTACTACTACTACAACTACTACTACTGCTTCAACGGATACTGCTGCTACTACAACTACTATTATTACTACTACTGCTGCTGCTGCTGCTACTATTACTACTACGACTAATACTAGTATTTCTAATATTGCTACTACAACAAGTACTATTACTGATACTCCTACCGCTGCTACTAGTATAACTACAACTACTATTGTTACTGCTACTACTGCTAGTACTACTTGTACTACTACTACCACTCCTACTATTACTGGTACCTCCACTACTACAACTACTTTTACAACTACTACTCCTGCTACTATAACTAGTACCACCACAACTACAACTACTTCTACTACAATGATTGATACTACAACTACTGCTGCTACTATTACTCTTGCCGATACTACTACAACTACTATTGCGGCAACTTCTGCTGCTACTTCTCCTCCTACAATAACTACTAATGATACTCCTACAACTAGCACAACTACTACTACAACTGTTACACCTACTACAATTACAACTACTACTACTGCCACTATTACTACTACTACCATAAATTCTATTACTACTCAAATTACTTCACCTGCTTCTACTATTGTTGTAACTATTATTATTATCTCTGCTGCTGCTGCTACTACTATTGCTACTACTTATACTGCTACTACTACTATTGCAAATACCGCTACTACTACTATTGCTACTACTGCTGCTACTCCTATTATGACTACTACCACTACTGCTACAACAACTTCCACCACCACCACCACCACCACCACTACTACTACT
>RXID01018067.1:0-18640 GCA_005019695.1 Trichopus zeylanicus subsp. travancoricus | reverse complement strand
AATTCTTTCCTAATTTTTAGATTTTTATAAAAAAAAGTTCAAAATTTTATCGTATTTTTAATTTAAAGTCAAAATATAGTCAAATTCTGATCAACACATAATTAATAACTAAAAAAAATCTTTCGGCCAAAACTGAAACGGCCGAAACACTGAAACGTATCGATTTTGCTGAGTGATGAAACCGAAACCAAAATCGATACTTAAAACTTTGGTTTAAAGGATTATTTCAATTTGTGTGAACTTATAGTTGTCGTTTGTTTGTTTTTTTTTTTTTTGATTTTGTTTTTTGGTACGTTGGTTGGAAAATTTGCTTCTTGTTTTCTTTCGTAGAGAGGATACCGGTGGAGGGATCATCATGGAACATCAGGGACTTCCAAATGCACAAGTGATCGATTGGTTGTCTCGTTTAGTGGCTGTGATGATCGTCAAACCATATAGATACATTCGTATGTAAATGATTTCAAACTCCCTACTTTAAAATCTGAAAAATACGATCTTTGCGTTTAATTGTGTTGTAAAATTGCAAGTGAGGATCTTAAAATTTTGGGGCTGTTTCGTAACGGATCAATGTTAAAATTATGAGTAAAGTGCAAAAATAATTTGACTTTAATGTTTGTGAAAATATTCTGCACCAATTTACCTATTGACTTCCACTTGTGCTCTACGTTGAAGGCGGTTGTGAACGGGGGCAGAGCCGAGAACGTGGCGGACGGTTGCTCTTCTCGACGACGAGGAAGCTGTTCGAGGTTCAACTGATCGGAGTTTCGCGGCGGAGAATAGTTTCGGCTCGATTGCCGGAACTGGAGGCGGGGGAGCGAGATTGGGCGGCGACAAGATCGGCGAGGGAGAGCGATGGATGATAGGGTTAGGCCGCAACTGCTGCCCGACAACATGATCAGAATTGCTGAGCACGTTCGCCCATTTAATCGAGGTTGAGCTCGTGGACGGTTCGTGGCAATTGGACGGATCGCAATGGACGATGGAGAAGGCGGGAGGTCGTGATGGACGATGAGATCGAGCCCGGTCAGAAGCTTCATAGGGGAGCTCAAGATTGGGCCTAATCAATACAAACCAAGACGCAGAGAGGTGGGAAAGAGGGCTTCTGTGCAAAAATGCGAGTGGAAAATGTTTAGGGTCAGTTTATTTTGTAGGACTTCAAAATTTTGAAAATATTAATTTTTAAATTTTAAATTTGAAAATTATGATAATATAGAACATGCAAATTCAGAAAAACAAATTTAACCGTGTGCACGTTAATTTTCAAAATTGAGGACATTTGGCGTATGTAGAAATTGATTCTAATTATTTCATAAAATACAATTATATTCTTATGAAACATATGAAACACAACGTATATTAATGATGGGTATTATACAATTTCATACATAAAAATTACAAGAAGAATCAATGTTTTTGGAAAAATTACGCTAACGATTGGGTTGAAAATGATAACGAACAACATACGGAAAATAATGATGAAATAACGAAACTTGCTGTCTTTATATTATAACATGAAATTCAAAATAAGGATATGTTTTGAAATGAAATTACTAGTGCCTTATGGGCTGCGTGAGCGACTGATTTACTTTTTTAAAGATATTTTCCTAATTGCCTATTATCCCATTTCAATTTGGCAAAGTTCACCGTTACTATCTATTTCAATTGATTATTATTTATTATTACATTTTAATTGCTTATTAGAATCTTGTTAATGAAAATTTCTAATTTGATTTAATTATATAGAATAATGAAGGAACACCAAAAACCTTTGTATGTTATATTTGTCAGATGTCAATAGACCTATATGAGATATGAGAAGACTATCATGTACATATTATTCGTTACTCAGGAGTATACTTAAAAAAAATACCGTAATTGAAATGAAAGAGTACGACTTTCGATTCTTATTTCAGTATTTAGTTGTCCAATCCATATTGTGCATCTTCATTTGGCACTCCTAGTGCATGTACCGATAATAATCAGCAAGTGAATCTGACCCCTGTTATTGCTCATACTGAAAGTCCTCAGTATCCGTCATGTATCTATGTATGTGCGGTTATTTTCCTTTTACTTATTGTCATCTAGTATTTTTGTTAAATTTCAATTGATTTATGGTATTAATGCTACTTATGTTGCATATCTTTTGGATATCATCTCTTTCACATTGTCAGAATATTTATGTGTAGTTTGTCTTGTGTTTAACTACAACATATTATCTGTTATAGAAAATTATTTAAACTTGGTCATAGTCGCAAATGAATATAGTTTCGTGTAATGTTGAACCAAAGTTTCATCTTTTGGTTTTCAGTTTTGACTTGTTACAATTAAAATGAGTGAATAATTATTGTACGAAATACTAATATTCACTACAATTCACAATGTAAAAAAATAAAAATAATATATAAGAGATTTACGTGATTAGGTATACGACTTACTTTACGGACAAAGATGATCCAAAGGATATTGTATTGATAAAAAAAAAAAAGATTATAATGATGAAGGTTAAATTCCAATATCAACAACTCTCACAAGAGATTAATTCGTATAGTCGTCATAAGACGTTTTGAGAGTTTTAATTTATATATGTCTATTTTAATATTATAAAATCCTTAAATAAATAAGAAATTTATAGAAGTAGTTTAACTGAATTTAATTAAAATAGTAGATGACTCAAATAATAATCTCACTAATACAAGTCTTCTAATAAAAGACAAATTCAGAAAATAATTAGAGCAAATAAATCACTTCCTAATATAAATTCTAATTTAATTAAGATTTTTTCAAAAATCCGAATTCAAGATGAATAATATGCAAATGAAAGGTTTTTTTTTTCTCGTTCTTTTTGTGTGACAATTCAGATTTCTATGTTGAAAACCAAAACCAAAATTTCATTTACCGTTAAACTAGGATTGCAAGATGTTGCAATTAAAATATGTTGTAGGTTGTATTCTGCAAAAAAACACTTGAATTAATTTGGAAAGGAGGTGGCCTGGACTAGTTTATTGGGGCAATATATTTTGTAGTGTGGGGCGAGCAGGCAGCCGTTGATAATGGAATGGTTCCGATCTTGAGGACGAACGGGCGGCTAGGATTAGTCAGACATCCATCCTCTTGTACTACTGGCGCATTAAACATTTTCCACTCAAATATTAGTAAAGAAGCTTCCCTCCCCACCTTCCTACATTTTCCACGGCTTGAGCTCGAGCTGATATAGCCGATAGTTTAAACCAAGTATATCTGCCTACTCTGCGAAACGCAATGCCCAAGATCAATTCAACCTAATAACAAGGTATTATAAGAATGTTGATGGAGGCTTAATACGATTAATTGAGCCATTGAGGATTACAAAATACTAAAAAAGGTCAAGTTTAATATGCATACAAACGAGTACCCTAAAAATCCCTGTTCAAACGATTGTCACTATGTATCAGAAAAATGAAAACACAAGAAAACATCTCATTACATTGGCAATCCTCTTCTGCAGTTCTGATAGCTCCTGAGTCCTGATCTTGCAACATTTCTATTGTCCAAAAACCAGGGCTTCTCCTTGCAGTAAATCCTTCGATATCTCTGTGTAAGACCTTTCGACTAGAATGTGTTTCCTCAGGTTTAAGCTTTTCATTATGATTACTGCAGCTTTAATTGATGTGTTACTGCCAGAGTGTGTCAGTTACAAACTTACATGTTACACGGGATGAACGTACTCAAATTACAATGGTGTATGCTCTTGTTCAGGAACAGCTGCATCCACTGGCCTATATGCCTGCAATCCACCATGTCTGTGTCTCCAGAAGTACCAGACTAACAGAGATGCAACGCTAACCAGCACGACCACTGAAATTCTAAGAATCACTACCCATAGATCTCCGCGAGGCAGCTGAATCCTGATCACTCCTAAATCTGATCCCATCTTGAGCTCCACCGCGAAGCTTCTGATCCGGATCGATCTCGTCTTCTGCCACGACCTTCCGCCTGCTCCCTCATTCATCGCGATCCGTCCAATTGCGGCAAACCGTCCACGAGCTCAGCCCCGATCAGATTGGCCAATGTGCTTAGCTGGCCCAATCATGTCGTCGGGCAACAGTTGCGGCCTGATCCCATCGTTTGTCACTCTCCCGTGTCGTCACCCCGATCACGCTCCCCCGCCTCCACTTTTGACAACCAAGCCGAAATGGTTCTCGACAGCGAAACTCCGATTGGCTGAACCTCGAATGGCTGCCTTGCCGCCGCGAAGAGCGCCTTATCCGTCACGCCCTCGGCTCCGCCCCTGTTTGCTGCTGCCTTCGGCGTGGAGCACAGAAATTGCTAGAAGTCAATAGTGATATATGTTAGGATAAATTGGTCCAGAATAATTTGACAAAATCAATTAGTTAACATTCAAACATCAAAAATATAAACAGATTATTTTTTTTTATAAATCTTAATTTTGATCTTTATCTTCACCCAATACCAAACAGACCCTTGACAATTGTATCTGAAGCGAAGTATGTCCTGGCCCTCCTGCGACTTGCAAACAATCGAAGGATGATGGATGCACAATGAAACTTTTGCTCCTAGTTTTCATACTAGTTATCAAAATTTTTTATTTTGGTTCTAGTATGCAGATTTTATTCTCTGTTTAAGTTCAAAATTGGTTTCCAAAACAAAATTTTTGCATGCCAATGTTGCTATTAATGTGTTACTGCAAGTAGTTTATCATGGTTTGTTGCTTTCAAGTGCATGATATTTCTGGATTCTTACTGACACTGTTATGATGTAATGTAAATGGATGAACCTCTTTTAGGAGACAAATACTTCACCAATTTGCTTTTTTTTTTTGTGCTGTAGATTGTGTATTTGGTCTTTATCCAAGTTTCAGACCTTTGTGATTTTCTTGCTAGATTTGTTCTTGCTTTACATTCTTATAACCCTAGAACCATGCTGCTCTTAAAAAATGGTTCTCCTTCAGAATTTCTAGTGCCTATGCTTCTGATTTATACCCTGATTGAAAGAAGCATTCGTAAAAGTAACCCACCAATTCTATGTCGCTGGAGAAGATTTTAACTCTGCTTTATAAGAAAGTGCAGTTCCTTTACCTTCCCTCTACATGGCTTCTCAGACATGGTTTGTCCATGTCAATTAGTTAGGCAAACTAGAACTCAGCCTGCTAATTTCAGTGTTCAACACTACTATATTATGTTCTTTATGTTTGTTTAGTCAATTCTTCTTTACAAAATAAAAGCATTTGATATTATGACTTTTTATTCCTTTTCAGTTTTTCACAAATGATGTTGCAACTGGTGCAATGACATGCTGTTTTATTCAAGCTGTAATGAGTTATCCTGGATTGACTTATCGTAGTGTGCTCAGTGCTATGCACTCTACATTACATGATGCGGACACTGGCACCAAAGGCCCTATATCAGCTCTCCTGAAAAAAGTGTTTGAATATGGATTGAACCAGGTAATTTTACCATTTTGGTTTCATGTTGTAGCTATGCCTTTTGGCAGGTGGGCAGACACACACAGAGATGATCAGTTGTTATGTCTGTTTGTTTATATATACTTTGTTAGAGCTCAATTGCTTCAGACTGTACCAGAGAGTTTGAGGTTTAAGATGGTCTTCTTTGCACTATAACAGTTGATCCATATGATTTGGAGGAAACTTTTCTGAGTGGATTGATTTGAGCTTTGAGGGAAACTTTGAACTTTTGCCATCATGACCGACAGAGGTCAGCAGGCTTGAGTGACTTTTGCCATCATGACCGATATAGGCATATGTTTAATCTCAGAAGCCTATTATGGTAAGCTAATATTCTGTCTTTCCTCCCCAGTTTCACGTCGAAGGACCTCGGTAACAACTTGATTGATACTTATCATGGTGCTATCCTAAGTAACATAATTCTTTTGTTACTGTGTGTCATAAACTACTTTTGTTGATTAACAACCAGGATCTACTACTCTACTCCTCCAACTTCAAACCTCTACCTCCAGAATTCACAGGGGAAACAAAATAAGGTACAGCATCATATTTTTTTGAACCAACTAAAGCTGTACTGCATATTTTTGGGTATCAAAATAGAGAAAATTGAAGTTTTAACTTGTTTTGATGAAGAATCATGATAGATGCTTCTTTTAAACTATCGGGGTGCGTTCAATGCTAATGATCTACTTCTATGTGTGTTCATATGTGAGTGAGCTGTCTTCAGAGTTTATGGAAATATGTGTCTCTACAGGCTGACAAAATGATGTGTGGGTTAGGACTGTTATTTAGTGTATCATACATACTTAAAAAAAATGCAGGTAGTCTATGATGATGCACAATTTCCTGGTTGGCTACTCTGAAACTGTTATGGTTTCTCATATGCACTGCTATTTCACATTCAGCGGAAGTAATAAAGTTGTGTAGAAAGCTTTTTTTAAAAAAAATTTTGGTAGAGTGGAGAGAGTCTTCTGTCTGTTTTTTTTCTTGGTTTCCAAAGTCTTGACAATTATTTTTCAAATCAATGATGCTTTTATACAGAAAAAGGGATGATATTTTATAATGTTACCAGAGTTATGGACACTAATAAGACGATTATTCTTTCTTGCAGTAGCCTCAGCTTGCTTCTTCACAGAAATTTGCAATATTTGGCAGGCCATTCATCATATAGTACTTGTGAATGAACTATATGCATATTATTTCCTCTATTATTTTAGTTCCTCGATTACTACTTAAATACCTTGTAAATGGTAGATTTTGACACTCTGGTGAGTATTTTGTAATCTAAAAAGGTTGATCTGTTGTAATTAAACCGACGTTCACCAAACTTGCAGAACACAGGCGTTGCCATGTGGCTTATCTTTGTTCCCCTCATCTTCATGCAGATGTACTACACATATTGGCTTTCTAAGAGCAAAGTGGGAAATTTATTTGTTGGATTTGCATGCTCTGATCTAAGTTAGTTTTCTTTTAGTGATTCTAATTACAAATAAATTCATAATCAGTGACTGATGGTGTTTGGAGCTTTATGTATATATGCTCTTTTTCATTTATTTATTGTGCAAAAATCACCTAAACCCCTGCTTTTCGATCTCCAGCTCAGGGAATCACCAAGCCAAGCAGTGTTTGTTTTGCAATTAAGTGCCTAACAGTTCTGTTAATCTCAGATCGCCTTCTAAAGTTTACTTGGCCAAACTTATTACATATTTCTGAGAGGGAGTTCAGTATTATTGAAACTTCAAGGGGTCAAATGGAAAATAGGGAAACCTGCAAGGGATTGCATGTAATTAATTATCTTTTTTTTTGTCAAGATTCTTTGTTCGAATAAAGACAACATTTCGCTATTCTTTCTTTGGTAATGAGTGAACATATTTAATTTCCTTTCAAAGCCACGATTTGTCGCTCATTAATCTACAGGATTTCCGTTTCTGTTTGCCAAAATAATCTTAATCACCATTTTGCACGCAAGACCCGGAGTTCATTAGCAACCGACCAATGAACACAATCCACATCGGACGACTAATTTTTTTGCCCAAACATCGAGGAATATTTACGTCTGTTGCTTAGGAAACGAAGACACGCAGGCCCGTTTGATTTGGATCTCAAGATTGACATTAGTCTATTTCAAAATTATTTTTTTTATAAAATTAATATAATTTATTTTATATTATTATTAATTTAAATTATTATAAAAAATTAAAATAATTTTCGAATTTTAAATTAATAAAAAATATTAATTTAATCTTGATACTGAATCAAATGATCCCGTAATTACCAAAATCCTCCCCCACGCCCCCCCGCCCGGGGCCCTCCGCTCTCACTCTCTCTTTCTCTCTTTCTCTCTTTCTCGATTTCTTCTTTCGAATCTCCCGCCGCCTTCCCGGCGCACAGGTCCACTTCTCTCTCTGTTTCTTCGGATGGGATTCTTTGTTTCGAGTTTGCGGTGATTAGGTTGAATTTTAGCTGAAATTGGAGCTTAAAGATGCTTCTTGTGGTGTTTTTTTTGGGAATCTTGATTTTCTTGATTGGGGTTTGCTGAGAGTGATATCTAAAGATAGGAGCCTGATGTGGATGGGAAAAATGGTCTTTTAACGTTTTCTTGTAGGGTGGTGGTTCGGGGAAGCCATGCAAGATCACATCTTGTTCAACAGCTTTCAGCTTTGTGAAGTGCAGAATCACGGGTTTCAGAAGCCTCTGAGAACTAATTTTGTTGATTTAATCGAGTTGGTGGTCAGCGGAAGGGACACTTGTGCGAAAAATTGGATATTTGGAATGATACTGTTTGCTTAAATACTTGAAGATCTTCGATTTCAATGATTTAGTTTCTGTTTTAAGATATTAGGGGGTCTGTGAAAATTTAAAGAAAACCATATCTTCTTCACTGGAAACGGTCACGGATTTTTGGGCAGTTGAAAACTTTTAGGAAACATCCTCATTTCATTAATTTGGAGCCTGGAGAAGTAAAAGGAGAAATCTGTCTTACGTCTGGTGGGAAATGCTGATACGTAGGTGAACACCCAAATTTGGGTTAGAGCCTGAAAGAACCAATTGTAATGAGTTAGATTTTTGCAAACTGTTTCAGTGTTTTCTGAATCGAACTCATAATGAATACTTCTAATGTTCATTATCTCTATACCACAAAATTTCATATGGTGATGTTAAGAGACTAAAGGTAATATACTCCCTGCCTTTTTATGCGTTACTTGTGATGGAAATGTCCAAAGATGAACCTGGTACAATATAGCATTTATTGAAGTCAGTTATCATGCCTCAAGAGATCAGTTAAGTTACCTTCTTAGATATATCATTCCCGTGGTTAAGGATGCTATTGTTATGTATTTTCTGATAGACCCATTCTCAACTCCTTTCTGTTTGACTTTTAAGATAATTTTAATTTAGTTATTTTGTTGTGTGAACAGATCATCGAAACGAGATATTTATGGTTTATTTATTAATGGTCCTTATAATTGGACAGAATTTTATGTGCAGCTATTTTCTAACATTTCAGTATGACTGATGTCCCTTGTACGTTATAACATAATAGTTTGCTTCTACAGGATGGCCATTCATCATCACTGGACATGTTTGTGACTGGATTGACTTGTCAGAATTATCTCAAGAACAATGAACATACTCCATTTGCTGTTCATCTTGGCCTCTTTGTATTTTGTTACTTCATCTAATCGGCAAGGTATTTTGTTTTCTGTTGTTGTTATTACTATAATTATTATTATTAAACCTTCATTTGATATGCTATTCAGAAAATGATATTTTGCTTATAAAAAAATCTGTGATCCGCCACTTTCCTTCCATACCTTGTAACTGCTATCTCAATGTTGGAAGCCAACTCTAACACTGAAATTTGTGTTTTAATACCTAGAGCTTACTTTAACTTCACTTGGCCCAAAGAGACTATGCAGCCTCCTTTTCCTTGGTTGATGAATCAATTCAAGATGTTGGCTTTTATTGTACTTATTTAACTGAAATTTTTGTGTTTCATGCCTCCAAAGAGTGTTTTCTGGTCCCAACATCCTGTCTTCGTGTGGGCATGGTTATCTTCACTTGAGTTTAATAACATTCTGTATGTAATTTGACGCTAATTCTTCAAACCCCCAATTCTCATGGGTCAACTTTTGACCTGTGTATTCTTTTTGTCCATTCATAATTTGACTTTCAACTTCTACTTAGTTATTTGGATTGGTTCTTCTTTGTAACACCCCTGTTGTCGTCCGATCGAACCACAATACGAAGTGAACAATATATATAAAAGGTTTACAAAATATATAAAATTAAGATTTATTATATTAATGCAAATATAATCTAGATAACCTAAAGAAAAATAGTTTAATAATAAATACTCAAGTTTCTCATAATGTTCTCCATAAAAGAGAATAAAATAATCTACAAATAAAGTACCTCCAAACGTAATCACGTGCGTGTGCACTACTAATGTTGCCACTTGTATCTATAAGTTACTCTCTTGTAAATGAAGAGAGTCAAAGGGTGAGCCAATAATGTTCAGTAGGGAATTACCTCCTCCAAATAATAGGAGGGGTCAATATATAGGAGACAATAATAAAATTAACAACAGTAGTATCAATAAAAATACAACGATAATGATGATTAGATAAATCAACATTTACAGTAAGAAATGAATCAACAAAGATATCACATTCACAATAGCCAACGGTTAGGGACAGTGACTATGGATTTCCCTATTGATATTACGGAGATGGTTGCACCTCCCACCAAGTAGGGTTAAACCAATCTACACGTAAATCAGTCTGTGAGTGTGGTTAGACTTCCTACCAAGTAAAGTCGTATCACGTTGTACTCCTAACTGCTGATGGAGTAGTGATACCGTTTAGTCATACAACGGATCACGTTCCCTAGAATTTAGGAGACCGACCATAATATAAGCGTGTGATTAGATCCCCTATCAAGCAGAATCATACCACGTTGCACTTCCAACTGTTGATGGAGTGGCGATCCCGTCTAATTACATAACGGATTACGTCCCTTCGAACTTAGGAGACCGGGCACAGTATAAGAGTGTGGTTGGACCTCCTATCAAGTAGAGTCATACTACGCTGCACTCTCAACTGTTGATGGAGTGGTGATCCTGTCTAGGATCACGTCCCCTACAACTCAGGAGACCGGCTACTGTCACGTCTGACAGTCTTGCTAATTCCTTACCAAAGTAGGGAATCGCCGACTGGTACCAGTCAAATAAAGTCCTGCTGCATATGCCCCCCAATGTACCAAAGACTCAGCCACAATAAATATCAAGTTAAGATTACTAAACGATAGAAAGAAGTCGACTCGATTACAAATCAGACTAGATCAAGTAGAATATATTATCAATTTAGCCTCTCAATTATAAGATATTATTTAATTTGTAATCAATGTTCAATTCAAGTCTCTAATCAGTTCTATAAATCCAAAATTAAATTCAACGAATTAAATTGATCAACTCAATTTAGAACCAACAAGTGTTTGACCAACTATTAATTAAACTTTCAATTTAATTCCATCAAATTATAAATTCAGATTATTCGATTTAACCTAAATAACTTATATCATCATTAACCCAATTAACTTAAAGCTTAACCCAAACCAACTCCAAATCAGAATCTAAATCAAAACTAATCCTGAATTAAACCTAAACCCATCTCCTTCTTCTTCCTCAACTCACCATCAAACCCTAACCCTAATTCGTCGCCGTCGTGTCTAGTGTCGCCGCCTCCACTGGGTCATGGCCGCCGCCTCCGGTTGTCGTCAGAGCCGCGCCATCGTGTCGGATCATGCGCCGCCGCAGCCCGAGCGGCCAGTGTAGCCTTGCGCTACCTCGCCCTCTGGCGCACAGTGTAGCCTGCGCGGTCCGCGCTGCCCAGCGTGCTGGCGTACCGCGCAGCCGCACGCCGGCGGAACTCCAGCCCACACAGTCGTGCGCGCTACCTACGCACTGCGGCGCTACGCGCGCCACCAGTCGCTTTTGTCGCCGTGCCACACGTTGGATTTGCGCCGACGCCAGGTCTCGTGCTGGAGCCGCACTGTCGCCAGGTCGCGTGCAGGCCCGCCACATGCAGTCATGCGTGCTGCTTGTGTGTGATGCCTGCGGCACACCGCCGACATCCGCCGCCTCACTCCGACCGCCCTGCTCTCGAATCGCTACTGGTCGCCGGTGAGTAGCTCTCGCTGCTCTGTGGAAAGGGACGGAGATTTGGCAGAGATAAATCTCTAATTTTTCTATTCCCAAAACATACTTTATTTCGATATAATATTTCAAAATTTCGACATATGTAGTTTTTATCGAGTTTTGCTTAAATCTAGGTTATCATCATCCTCCTAAATATCATGAGAATCACTAGGTTTACAAATTATTCGACATGAAATTATTTTAGCAATAGAGGCAAATAGAAAACGAACAAAAACAAAGATACCCTACCTGGAATCTCGATTGGAATCGTCCCGAAACTTCTTGTCATTCTGTGAGCTTTCGCGACTGTCGTTTCTTGACTCTCTTCACTTCTAGACAAGTTTTCGATTTAAGAAGATTTAGTAGGTAGTTGCTGCCTATAAATAGAGGCGGTTATTGGGTTATGGGTAGTGGGCTCGAGTAATGGGCGGTTACAGAGTAATGGGTGCAATTTGATGGCTGGTATCAAATCATATTAGTTCCCTTGCTTAGGACTGCATCTAATGCAGAGAATTGCTCATCTCGATAGAAAGCCTTGAATTTGGCTGGTTTTTATGTAATTCATGTCCTCTCTTTCTTCTTGGTGATTTTCATTGTACTTCTCTTCTGTTTTTCAGGAGACACACTATATGAAATGAAAAAACAACTAAATGCATCTGTTGATCAGTTAGCTGATTGGAACCAAAATCAAGTTTGTCCATGTACCTGGAACAATGTTATATGTGATGGTAACTATAATGTCATTCAAGTGTAAGTCATTGGTTGATATTGGATTTGATGTGTTTCCAAAACTTTCTGGGATGAGATAATAAACATGTGCTTGCTTCATGAAGTGCCTAACTTGGAATTTGTTTTCTACATGTGTTTGTGCAGAACATTGCCTTCAATAGGATTCAGTGAACTTTGTCACCAAGAATTGGGGATTTGCATATCTTAATGTCCTGTGAGTTCATTATTTCATTCTCATAACATCTTGACAACATTTGAAGTTGATAGATTTGATCTCACACGATAGGCCTACTATATCCTAGTAGACATAAAGGCTTAGTTTGGTAAAATGTTAAAGTTGGTTAACTAGGGTGCTTAAATGTAATTGTATTTTTTGTGGTTGAGATTGAATGAAAATGCGACGATTGCATTTAGCTACACAAGTTAACCAACTTTAACATTTTACCAAACTAGGCCAAAGGCTACTTAGCTTGGCAGCTACATTTTATGCTATTTGTAACAGTTTGTCGTTTTCCAATTGCTAGTGAATATGTAATTACGATAATTTTGTTAGTGCCTCATTAGTTAGTTCTGTTACATATTTGCCAGGTGAAGATAGAAGTAAAGTTCTGACGTAGCAACAAGCGTGGTAGACGAGAAAAACACCGTTGCCTCTGTTAAGAACTCCTTGAATCCACAAGGAAAAGAGAAAATTCACTAAAATAGAACTTTATTGAGAATAAAAGTTGTCCCCCGTCCATAGGACTGAAGGCCTATTTATACAAATACCAGAAATCCAATTTGAGTAAGTTTCTGGCTTCCCAAGTTCTAAACTGAATATAACTCAGTTTAAACCCATTAATTGGGTTGGTAGAAGTTCTAAATAAGTTAACCTACGAAAATAAAATCCTAAATAAAGATTCATCCTTCCCAAGTCCTAAACTGAACAGGATTCAGTCCAAAATTGGTCTTGGGTTGGTGGAATCCGAGAATAAGACCTAAGACATCATAATAAAGAGAATTTTAAACATAGAAAAGTACTAAGTAAGGTAAATCCTAAGTTTAAATAGAAGAGTGAATCAAATCATTTGTCATGGCCCCTTGACTTCTGAATTAGCTTCTTTTGATATTCTTGAACTTCCTTTGAGTGTTCTACATCAGTGTCTCCTTCTTGTAAAGAACTCGTCCTCGAGTTACTTTGTCGTAATGTGCAGTCCTCAGGTGCATAGTAGTCCAAAACAAAATCTTCAATATTAAAAGTGTTTGAGATCCCCAAATCCTTCGGGAGGTCGATGACATAGGCATTGTTGTTTATCTTTCTCAGCATCTTCAGTGGCCCAATTTTCTTCTGTTTCAGTTTGTTGTAAGTTCCAGCTAGAAACCGTTCCTTCCTCAAGTGCACCATCACCAGATCTCCTTCTTGAAACTTTTTTGAACGCTTATGAATGTCCGCTTTAATTTTGTATTTGGCATTGGATTCTTCTAATTTCTTCTTTACCTCAGTATGCACTTCAATAATTCTCTCCGCCATATTGTCTGCAGCTATGCTTGTTCCTGGTAATTTGGGCAACACCACCAAATCCAGCGGGTGTTTTTGGTGTTCTTCCATTGACAATTTCAAATGGCGATTTTCCCGTGGACCTGTTCTTCATGTTATTGAAAGCAAATTCAGCTTGTGCGAGGGCATAGTCCCACTGCTTTGGTTTGTCTCTTGCAAGACACCGAATGATGTTTACAAGTGTTCGATTCACCACTTCAGTTTGTCCATCTGTTTGTGGATGATAAGCACTACTAAATTGTAGAGACGTATCAAATCGCTTCCACAATGTCTTCCAAAAGTGACTTAGAAATTTTGTGTCACGATCAGAAGTGATAGTCTTTGGCACTCCATGTAGCCTTACAATCTCTTGAAAGAATAGATTAGCCACCCTTGTTGCATCTGCTGTTTTCTTACATGGAATGAAGTGTGCCATCTTGGAAAATCTGTCGACAACAACAAATACTGAATCTAAGCCTCGTTGAGTCCTGGGGAGGCCCAAAACAAAATCCATCGATAGATCCTCCCATGGGGCATTTGGCACAGGCAATGGGGTATAAAGGCCAGTGTTTTGAGAGCTTCCTTTGGCTGTTTGGCATACATAGCATCTTTGTACAAAGCGACCAACATCCCTTTTAAGTTGTGGCCAGTAGTAGCGCTCTTCAACTAATGCAATGCTCTTGTCACGCCCAAGATGTCCTGCTAAGCCACTGCTATGCAACTCTTTCACCACCTTTTCTCTCATTGGGGGTAGTTCATTAAGAAGATCATCGGGCATGATTTCCTTGAATTCATCTAGGAAGGGTTGCAAGCCTTTTGGAGCTTCAGTGGGCATTGTCTCCATTCCTTTCTCAATCACAACAAATATTTGGGATGTCTCTATAGCCTCGTTTATAAAATTTTGCACAATCAGGAAGGAGTGACCCTCATCTTGTAAACTCTTGGGTCGACGCTCTTCGCCAATGGGGGTAAGGATAATTTTCTTTCCATCTTTGAAGAAGATGTAGCGATTGTCTCGCCCACGATGTGTAGAATCTCTATCAAATTGCCAAGGTCTGCCAAGAAGAATATGGCATGCATTCATCTCCACAACATCATAGGTTACCTCATCCTTGTAGAATTTTCCAATGGAAAAACAAATTTGACACCGTTCAGTTACCTTGGTTTCACATCAAGCTTGTACACTTGGTTTCACATCGCCACAACTTCCTTTGAGTGTCCTACATCAAGTTCACTGGTATAATTACTATCAAGACCTTTTGGAATAGCATCCACACCTTGCTCCTTATGATTACAAGGGAAAAGCTTGTTCAAGAAGAGAATCTCTTTTGTCCTTTTATTTTTACTTCAACCTAGAAAAGAGAATGAACTTTCTTTACTAACCTTGTGATTTTAACCACTTGTACACTTAATTAGGTACCTGTAGCCTGTAGGCACTTTCAGATCTTGTCACTTTTCTGTTTGCTAGTTATTTTTTGTTCTGTTGTGCAATTAAACAAAGTGACTTCTCTTTTCTTGTAGGTTTTCCTTGTAGAAAGCAATCTAACTTTTATTTGGTCAAACATGCAGGCAAATGCCAGGTAACAAGATAACTGGTAAAATTCCTGAAGAGTTTGGGAATTTATCAAGCTTGACCATCTTAATTTTGGAAAATAATCTTCTGACTGGAGAAATACCATACTCTCTTGGCAAGCTCACCAAGCTTCAAACTTTGTATGTGGAAGGATGTATGTAACCAATGCAGAATGTCCTATCATAGATTTTGTGAATTTGTTTTAATGCTTACAGTTACATTTTGTGAAATGAGAGCAGAATTTTGAGTGAAAATAAGCTATCAGGAACCATCCCTGCTTCCCTTTCAAAGCTTCAGAACTTAAATGACATGTAAGTACGATAAACATTATTATGTGCTAAGTGAGACAATACTTGTTTTTACAGGACCAAAGTGAGACATTTCTATTATTGCACTTGTTTTCTATGTATGATAATGAATTTCACATGTATGTGCAGTCGTCTAGCATTCAACGATCTTACAGGGCTGGTTCCTAATTGGCTGTTTCAAGTTGCTAGATACAAGTATGTGCAACCAAACTATCTGATATATATGCCTATTGGAAACTTTAAATACATGTCCCTTTTGCTAATTGGCTCTTGTTTTCTGACTCAGTTTTACAGGTAATCATCTAAACTGTGGTACAAATTTCCCATCACCATGTGCTTCCTCCATTCCTTCATTGGGTAAGTTCATGCTTAATATCTCATCTTTTGACTTAACATAAATCTGCAGAAACATAATTGTACCCAATGTTTATTCTGTTATTGTCTTAACATAAATCTGCAGAAACATAATTGTACCCAATGTTTATTCTGTTATTGTCTCCAGGAGGATCCCATACTTCAAAAGTTGGAGTAGTGCTGGGAAGTATTGGAGGTGCACTAGCTCTTGTTGTTCTGGGGGTTTTGTTTCTTGTATGCAACCACAGGAGGAAAGGTTACCAAGGTGAAGTTTTCGTTGATGTAGCAGGTTTTTTTCCTCACTGTTCAATCAAGTAATTCTTTTGTTGGAAATCAGTCCTCACAGATATTGATTCCGTTAATGTAACTGCAATGCTTTTCACTCTCTTCAATTAAGTTCAAATCAGCGGCTTTCCTTTCCTTTCATTTTGTCAGATAGAACATTCACTCTTTTCTTTTTCTCCTTTTTTTTCAGAAAAGATAAAACATAGCCTCCCTTACCTTTTTCTTTAATTGCATATTTTTTAACATAGTTGCAATATAAAGCATGTGAAAGAATTCAACTCAGAATTGATTGCATGCTATCTTTGTATAGTACTTGATAGATGCCTCAGATGATAGAATATTGAGTTTAGATGTCTCGAATTCAGATTGAAGTTTGAGTTAAAGTAGAAATATAAAATTGAATTTAGATTTATGTTTAATTTTGGATACTTATTATATAATATTAAAAAATATAATTAGAGTAGAATTCAGATTCAATAAAAACCTATAAATATTCTAATAATATATAGAATTTAAGTGTGGTATAATGTTGAAGTTGAACTAAAGAAAAATAGAAAAAGTAGAGAGAAAAGAAAGAAAGAAAGAGAGAGTCGGTTTTCGTGTGTGGGTATTTTTAATACTTCTCGGTGATTTCTCGTAATAGTTTCTCGTGGTGTTTTCTTGGAAATTCTTTTTGAAGGTGGAAGCGTTGTTGAGACTTGATGAAGAGTTTAGTTGAATAAAAAAGAGTGAAGCCTTTCTTATAAATTATTGTACAACTTTTTAATAGTGGGTCTTTTATTCCTTTCGTGGACGTAACTCGATCTTGGGTGAAATATGTATATCGTTGTATCTTTTCTTATTATTTTCTTGCATTACTTTTTATTTTGTGTTATTTGATAATAAAATAATCCGTAAACTTTTCACTGTAAATCCCAACAATAGAGTAGTATTTGCATTATAGTGGATGTTCACTGAAATAGTCCTCTATAGAAAGATATTAGATTTCTTACTTTTTTTTTTAATTTTTAATTACTTAGGTGATGATGATCGCCGAATTGCATTTGAACAATTGAAAAGGTTTGCTTGGAGGGAACTACAAATCGCTACAGATGGCTTCAGTGAGAAAAATGTTATTGGACAGGGAGGCTTTGGTAAGTATACAAAGGAGTACTTTCAAATAACACAAAGATTGCAGTGAAGCGACTGACTGACTCTGAAAGTCTTGAAGGGGAAAGCTGCTTTTCTGCATGAAGTTGAGCCGATTAGTGTGGCTGTCCACAGAAATCTCTTAAGGTTGATTGGATTTTGTACAACGCCATCTGAAAGACTTCTAGGGCCCGTTTGGTACGGGGTCAAGGTTAAGGTCAAGATTAAAAGAAGGGGTAAAATGTAAAACGCTAATGCGGTCAAGTAAATCCCGTTTGGTCCTTGATCTGGTTAACAGATGGTTAAAATTTTTTGTTGACTAAAATGCCCTCGGTTGAGTACTGTACATATTACTGTTCATCTTCCTCTCCGGCGGAGATCGCGCACGAAGCCGGCCGCCCGACCTCGCGCGCGGAGCCGACCGCTAGGGGTGAGCAAAAAAAATCGGAAAATCGGTTAACCGGATCGTACCGGTTGAGAATCGTACCGGAAATTGGTTATCAGTGCAAACCGGTACGGTTCCGGTTTTGAAATTTCACAGAACCGGTTTTCCGGTTCCAGTTCCGGTTATTCGTTCTCTGAAAAACCGGTTAACCGGAACCGTACCGGTTTTCCTTTATATATATAAAACCCTAACCCTAACCCCAACCCTAATCCTAATTGCGCCGTCTCGCCCTCGCCCTCGCCCTCGCCCTCAGCCTCGGCCTCGCCCTCGCCTCGCCCCCGAGCTCGCAGCAACGCGCCGACGCCGCCTCGGCCTTGCCCTCGTCTCGCCCCCGAGCTCGCAGTAACGCGCCGACGCCGCCTCGGCCTCGGCCTCGCCCTCGCCCCCGAGCTCGCAGCGACGCCGCCTCGCCTTCGCGCTCGCCCCCGCGCTCACAGCGACGCTGCCTCGCCCTCGCCGGTCGTCGCGACGCCGGAGATCCGGTTAATCGGTTTTAGAACCGGTTTATAACCGGTTTAAAACCGGAACCGGAAAACCGGTTCTTCATCCAAACCGGTACGGTTCCGGTTCTCAAAACCGGTTAACCGGTTTTGCTCACCCCTATCGGCCGCGGAGCCCGGGCGCCCGAGCTCGCCCTCGGAG
>RXID01018065.1:0-25613 GCA_005019695.1 Trichopus zeylanicus subsp. travancoricus | reverse complement strand
AGTAGTAGTAGTCTTAGTAGTAGTTGTAGTTGGAGTATTAAGAGTAGTAGTTGTAGTAGTATTTGGAGTAGCAGTAGTAGCATTTGTAGTAGCAGTATTAGTAGCTGTATTATTAGTAGTAGCAGTAGTAGTAGCAGCCGTAGTAGTAGTAGAAGTATTACTATTAGTAGTGGTACTGGTAGGAATAGATATAGTAGTAGTAGTAGGAGTAGAAGGAATAGTAGTTATGGCAGTAGTAGTATAGTAGTATTAGTATTAGTTGTAGCAACGACATTAACAGTAGTCGTTTCAATAGTTTTAGGAATAGTAGTAGTAGTAGGGACAACAATAGGAGTAGGGGTAGGAGTGGGAGTAGTAGGAGGTGTAGTAGTAACTGGAGTAGCAGTAGGAGTAGTAGTGCTAATAGTAGTGGTGTTAGTAGCAGTAGTAATAGGTGTAGTAGTTGTAGGAGTAGTAGTTGTAGTAGTAGTAGGAGTGGCAATAGTAGTAGGAGTAGTAGTTGTTGTAATCGCTGTAGTATTAGTAGTAATTGTGGTAGTAGAAGCAGTGGTAGAGCTAATAATAATTGTAGTATGAGTATTAGTAGTAGTAGTAGTATTAGGAGTGTTAGGGGTAGAAGTAGAAGGAGTTGTAGTTTGAGAAATAGTAGGAGTAATAGTAGTTATAGCAGTAGCATCAACAGCAATAGTAATAGTTGTAGCAGTAGTTGTTGCAACCACAGTAGTAGTGGTATTAATGGCAACAGTAGTAGTAGCATTACTCGTGTAGTACTATCTGTATTACTAGTTGTAATAATTATTGCGGTACTAGTAGTATTAATCGCTGTAATAGTTTGCGAAGAAGTTGAGGTAGTAGTATTAGTCGCAACAACAAAATAGTAGCAACAACAATGACGACGACAAGAGCAGTAGTAGCAGTAATAGTCGTAGTAGTAGTAGTTGTTGTTGTCGTAGTAGTACTTGTAGTAGTAGTAGTAGTAGTAGTAGTGGTAGTAGTAGTTACCGCAGCAGCAGTAGTAGTAGTTGTAGTAGTAGTAGTTATTGCAGTACTAACAGCAGTCATAGTATTAGTTGTAGTAGTCGCAGCAACAGTTGTACAGAAGTAGTAGAAGTAGTAGATTTTGTAGTTTTTGCAGCAATAGTAGTTTTCGTAACAACAGTAGCAGAAGAAGTGGTAGTATTAGCAACAATTGTTGTAGCAGTAGTAGTAGCAGCAGCTGTAGTGACAGCAACAATAGTAGTAGTAGTAGGTGTTGGTGTTGTTGTTGTTATTTTTGTTGTAGTAGTACTAGTAGTAGTTGTAGTAGTGGCAGTAGTAGTTGTTGTTGTAATACTAGTAGTAGTAGTAATAGTAGTTGTAGTTATTGTCGTAGTTGTAGTTGTTGTAGTAGTAGAAGTTGTGGTTGTAGTACTTGTTGTAGTAATAGCTATGGTTGTTGTAGTAGAGGTAGAAGCAGTAGTAGTAGGAGTTGTTGTGGTAGTAGTTCTAGTAGAAGGAGTAGAGGCAATAGCAGTAGTAGTCATTGGAGTAGTAGCTGTAGTTTTAGTAGTTGTTGTTCTTGTTGTATTAGTAGTGTAAGCATAGCAGCAGTAGTAAAAGTAGTAGTAGTAGTCACTGTAGTAGTTGTAGCATTAGTAATAACCATAGTAGTAGTAGTAGTTGTTGCTATGGTAGCAGTAGTAGTTGTTGTTGTACAAGTATTATTTGCGGTAGTAGTAGTACTAATAGTAGTAGTAGTAGTAGCAGTAGCAGCTACAACAATCGTAGTAGCAGCAGGATTAGCCGTAGTAGTAGTAGAAGTGGCAAAAGTAGTAGTAGTTCTTGCAATAGTAATAATAGTAACAGTAACAGTCATAATAGTTGTAGTAGTTGTTGCGGTAGTCATAGTAGCAGAAAGAGTAGTAGTAGTTGCAAAAGTAATAGTAGCATTAGTGGTAGCAATAGTAGTAGTAGGAGAAGTACAAAAGTAGTAGTAGTAGCAGAAGTAGCAGTAGCTGTGATAGTACCGGTAGCCGAGGTGGTGGTAGGAGTAGTTGTTGTAGTAGTTGTAGTAGAAGTCGTACTAGTAATAGCTATAGTGGTAGCAATCAGAGAAGTTGTAGAAGTTGTTGTAGCTGCTGCTGCAGCAGCAGTAGTAATTGTACTATAGTTGTAGTAGTAGTCATAGCAGTAGTAGTCGTACAATAGTAGTAGTAGTGGCAGTAGTAGCATTAGTAGTAGTAGCGGTTGTAGTAGTAGTTGTTGTATTAGGAGTAGAAGTAGTAGTAGGCGAAGTAGAAGAAGTAGTGTTAATAGTAGTAGTAGTGGTAGTAAGAGGAGTCATTATGGCTGTAGTAGCAGTAGTGGCAGAAGTAGCGGTTGTAGCAGAAGCAACAGTAGTGATAGTAGAGCTGAAGTAGTAGCAGTAGCAGTAGTAGCAGTTGTAAAAGATGTAGTAGTAGTAGTTGTTGTAGTAATAAAGGTAGTAGTAGTTGTTATAGTTATATTTATAATAGTAGTAGTTGAAGTGGTAGTAGTTGTGTTTGCAGTTGTAGGAGGAGGAGGAGGAGGAGGAGGAGTAGTAGTAGTAGTAGTAGTAGTACCAACAGTAGTGCTAAGAATAGGTGCAGGAGTAGGGGTCGTAGTTGGAGTAGTCAAGGTAGGAGTAGTAGTCATGGTAGGAAAAGTAGTAGTAGGAGCAGTAGGAGTAGCTATAGCGGTAGCAAAACCAGTAGTTGTTGCAGCAGTAGCAATAGTTATTATGATCATAGTCATAATTGTAGTAGCAGTAGCCAGAGTAGTAGTAGGAGTAGGAGTTGGAGAAGGAGTTGTAGTAATTGTTATTGTTGTTCTATGGTAATAGTTGTAGTAGTGGTAGTAGTACTAGTAGTAGAAGAAGTTGTAGCAGCAGTGGTATTAGAAGTAGTGTTAGTAGTAGAAGGAGCAGTAGTCATAGTAGGTGTAGTAGTTGTAATTGTTGTTGTAGTAGTAGTAGTTGTGGTAGTAGTTGCAGTGGTATTAGTAATAGCTGTTGCGGTAGAAGTATTAGGATAAGTAGTTGTAGTAGAAGAAGTAGTAGTAGCAGCAACAACAGTAATAGTAGTAGTTGTGGTATTAGCAGCTGTAGTAGCAGTAGTTATAGTAGTAGTAGGAGTAGTAGTAGTTGTTATTGTTATAGTTGGTGTCTTTGGAGTAGCATTAGTACTAGTAGTTGCAGAAGTAGTTGCAATAGTAGTCGTAGTAGTAGTTGTTGTTGTTGTCGTTGTAGTAGTAGTCATTTTTGTAGTTCTTGTTGTACTTAGTGTAGTAGTAGTAGCAATAGCAGTTGTATTAGTAGTAGTAGGAGTATAAGTAGTAGCAGCGACAGCTGCAGCAGCAACAGTAGTACTAGTAGTAGAAGTAGTGCTAGCAGCAGCAGCAGCAGCAGTAGTAGTAGTCGTACTAGTTGTAGGAGTAGCTGCAGAAGTAGTAGTAGTAGTAGTCGCAATCGTAGTAGTAGTTGTTGTTGTTGTTGTAGTAGTAGTAGTAGTAGTGGTAGTAGTTGTAGTTGGAATATTAGAAGCTGTAGTTGTAGTAGTAGATCAGAAGTAGTTGTAGTAGCAGTCGCAATAGTAGTAGAAGTTGCGGTAGTAGCAATAGGTGTAGTAGTAGTTGTAGAATAAGTTTGGGTAGTACTAGTAGCAGTAATAGTAGTTATATTTATACTAGTGATCGTAGTAGCAGTAGTAGTAGAGGCAGATATAGTAGTAGTAGTAGTAGTAGCAATAGTAGTAATAGTAGTATTAGTACCAGAAGTAGTAGCAGTTCTTATTATTATTGTTGTCGTTGTAATAGTAGTAGTAGTAGTAGTAGTGTAGTAGAAGTAGCATTAGTAGGACTAGTAGTAGCAGTTGTAGTAGTAGCAACTGTTGTAATAATTAAAGTTGTAGTAGGAGTAGTAGTAGTAGTACGAACAACGGTAGGATTAGGTGTAGGAGTACTAGTTGGTGTAGTAGCAGCAGGAGTAGTAGTAGTAGTAGTAATAATCATAGCAGTGTTAGTAGTAGTAGGTTGAAGTAGTAACAGGTGTAGCAATTGTAGTAGTAGTAGTAGTAGGAGTAGCAGCAGCAATAGGAGTATGGTCATCAGAGTAGAAATAGGAGTAGAAGTAGTAGTAGTTGTTGTTGTAGTAGTAGTAGTTGTTGTTGTTGTAGTAGTAGTAATTGTAATGTAGTAGTACTAGTAGTAGTAGTAGTAGTAGTAGTAGTATTAGTAGTAGTAGTGGTAGTAGCAGCAATAGGAGTAGCAGTAGTAGTAATAGTTGTAGTAATTATTGTAGTAGCAATAATAGTAGTAGTAGTAGTAGTAGTAGTAGTAGTAGTAGTAGTAGTAGTAGTAGTATTAGTTGTAGTGGTAGTAGCAGCAGCTGGAGTAGCAGTAGTAGTAAAAGTAGTAGTAATTATTATAGTAGCAATAGTAGTAGTAGTAGTAGGAGTAGGAGTAGAAGTACTAGGAGTAGTAGTAGTAGAAGTAGTAGTAGCTATGGTATTAGTAGTGGTAGTAGTAGGGGCAAGGTTTAAAATCTCAACCGAAACTGAACCGTTTCGGTCGGTACCACAATGTATTGGTCGAAATTATTTTTATTTAGGGTTTTTGGCGAGCACAGAGTTAGCGGGGCAAGCGCAGCGTGGAGGGAGATTGGGTGGGTAGTGCAACAAGCAGATCAAGCCAGAGATCGCACAGCGCATGCGGGGTGAGCGTATCACGCAGGGAGATAGCTCGGCTAGCTCGGCTCGGGGAGCTCGCGAGGCTAGCTAGCCTGGTGAGCTTGCGAGGCGAGCTCGCATGGGGGGCTCGCGCAGCAAGCTCGCTCTGGCAGCTTAC
Source organism: Trichopus zeylanicus subsp. travancoricus (assembly GCA_005019695.1). Classification (NCBI taxonomy): domain Eukaryota; kingdom Viridiplantae; phylum Streptophyta; class Magnoliopsida; order Dioscoreales; family Dioscoreaceae; genus Trichopus; species Trichopus zeylanicus. Next base: position 20,771 of record RXID01018065.1, on the reverse strand, counting down.
GCTGTCGCCCTGCCTGCGCCCTCGCGCCGGCTTCATACCCGAGCCCATGCCCTCTAGGAGAAGTAATTATAGTAGTAGTTGTAGTAGTAGTGGTCGAGGTGGTGGTGGTAGTAGTAGTAGTAGCAGTTGTAGTAATAGTAGTTGCCATTGTAGTAGTAGTACCTAGAGTAATAGTTCTAGAAGTAGTAGTAGTAGATTTTAGTAGAAGTAGTAGAAGTAGTTGTAGTAGTAGTAGTAGTTGTTGTTGTTGTTGTAGTACTAGAAATGGTAGTCTTAGGATTAGTAGTAGTAGTACTATTAGTAGTAGTAGTCGTAGTAGTAGTAGTAGTAGTGGTCGTGTAGTAGGAGTAGTAGTTGTAGAATTAGTAGTAATACTTGTAATAATTGTAATACTTGTAATAGTAGTAATAATAGTAGTAGTAGTAGTAGTATTAGTAGTAATAGCAGTAGTAGTAGAAGGTATAGAAGTTGTAGTAGGAGTAGGAGTAGTAGTAGTGTCAGGAGGAGTAGTAATAGTTGTTGTAGTAGTTATTATTGTTTGTAGTACTAGTATTAGTAGTAGTTGTTGTTATAGTAGTAGTGTTAGTCGTTGTAGCAATGGTTAGAGTATGGTAGGAGTAATAGTAGTTCGAGCAGTGGTTATAGTAGTACTAGTAGGAGTTGGAGTAGTAGCAGTAGCAGTTGTACTAGTAATAGAAGTAGTAATAGTAGTAGCAACAACAATAGTAGTTGTTGTTATAGCGGTAGTACTAGTAGTACTAGTAGTAGTAGTAGTAATCGAGGTAATAGTGGTAACAATAGTAGCTACAGTAATAGTAGAAGCAGCAACGGTGGTAGTGGTAGCAGTAGTAAAACTAGTAGCAGTTGTAGTAGGAGTAGTAGTAGTTGTACTAGATGTAGTTGTCGATGTAGTGGTAGGAGTAGGAGTTGGAATAGGAGTGGCAGTAAGGGTTGTAGTAGTAGTAGTAGTACTGGTAGGGGTAGTAGTAGTAGTACTGGTAGGGATAGTAGTAGTAGCAATTACGAGAGGAGGAGTAGTAGTAGTTGTAGTAGTAGTAGTAGTAGTTATTGTTGTTGTCGTAGGAGTTAAGAGTACGAGTGGTAATAGGAGTAGTAGTAGTAGTGGCCGCAATAGCAATAGTTGGAGTCGTAGGAGTAGTAGGCGCAGTGGTAGTTGCGGCGGGAGTAGTAGAAGTAGTAACAGTAGTCCGAGTAGTTGTAGTAGGAGTGCTAGTAGTAGTAGCAATAGTAGTAGTTGTTGTTATTGTAGTAGTAATAGTAGTATCAGTATCAGTATTAGTAGTAACAGCAGCAGCAACAGTAGTAGTAGCAATAGTAGTAGTAATAGCTGTAGAAGTCATAGTAGCAGTAGTAGAAGTAGTAGTGTTTGGAATAGTAGTAGGAGAAATAGTTGGAGTTGGAGTAGCAGTAGCAGAAGTTGTAGTAGTACTAGTAGTATTAGTTGCAGAGGTAGTAGTAATAGTAGTAGTAGCAGTAGCGATAGTAGTAGTAACGTAAGTAATTGTTGTAGTAGTAGTATTAGGTGTAGTTTTGGGAGTAGGATTTGGTGCATGAGTAGTAGTTGTAGCAGTAGTACTAGTAGTAGTAGTAGCGATAGTGGTAGTTGTAGTAGTCGTAGGAGGAGGAGGAGGAGGAGTAGTAGTAGTAGTAGAAGTACTGGTTGTAGTAGTAATCTTAGTAATAGTAGTTGTTGTACTAGTACTAGGAGTTGCTGATGTAGCAGCAGCTGTAGTTGTAGTGGTTGTAGTAGTAGCAGTAGTAGTAGTAGCGACAGTAGTAGCAGAAGGAGCAGCAGCAGTAGTAGTAGTTGTAGCAGATCTACTAGCTGTAGTTGCAGCAGTAGTAGTAGTAGAAGTAGTTGTAATAGTAGTTATAGTTATAGTAGCACAAATAGGAGTAAGTGTAGGAGTAGGTGTTGTGGTAGAAGCAATAATAGTAGTAAATGTTGTGCTAGGAGTAGTAGTAGAAGGAGGGGGAGGAGGAGGAGGAGTAAGAGTAGCAATGGAAGTAGTAGCATAGTTGTAGTAATTGCGGTAGCAGTAGTGATAGTAGCAGTAGAGCTAGTAGTAGTAGTGGTAGTAGCAGTAGAACTAATAGTGGCGGTAGTAATCACAATAGTTGGAGTAGTAGTTGTAGTAGTAGTAGTTATTGTTGTTGTTGTAGTAGTAGTAGGAGGAGGAATAATAGTAATATCAGTAGTTGTTGTAGTAGTGGTTGTAGTTGTAGAAGTTGTATTAGGAGTAGTAGAAGGAGTAGGAGTTCGATTAGTCGTAGTTGTATTAATAGCATGAGTAATAGTAGGAGTAGTTGTTGTAGTAGTAGTCGTAGAAGTAGTAGTAGCAGTAGTAGCAGTATTAGTCGAATTAGTAGTTGGAGCAGTAGTAGTAGCTGTAGGAGTTGTAGTTGTAGTTGCAGTAGTATTAGTAGAAGTAACAGAAGTAGTAGTCGTAGTAGTATTTGTAGAAGAAGTTGTAGTGGCAGTAGTAGGAGTAGTAGTAGTATTAGTAGTAGTAATAGTTATAGTTGTTGGAGTAGTAGTAGTGCTAGTATTAGCAATTGTAGTAGTATTGTAGTAGTATTAGCAATATTAGTAGTAGTAGTAATAACAACAACAGTAGTAGTAGTAGTAGTAGTAATAGTAGTAGTAATCGTAGCAGCATTAGTATTATTAGTAGTAGTAGTAGTAGTATTAGTTGTTGTTGTTGATGTAGTAGTCGTACCAGTTATACGAGTAGTAGTTGCAATAGTAGTAGTTGTAGTTGTTGTTGTTAGCGTAGTTGCAGTAGTCATAGTAGTAGTAGTAGCAAAGTCGTAATATATTAGATAGTCGTAGGGTAGAGAGTAGAAGGTTCGAAGATCGTCGTTGCAGTCGGGAGTCGTACAGTTTGTATAGTTGTAGTAGAGTTGTTGTTGTTGTAGTATCAGTTAAGGAGGAGGAGGTTGGTAGTTGTACTAGGATTAGTAGTGGTAGTAGTAGAGGTAGTGGAAGCAGCAACAGCAGCCGCAGCTGTAGCAACAGTAATAGGAGTGGTAGTAGTGTTAGCAGTTGTAAGAGGAAGTGGAGCAATAGTAGCAATAGTTACAGTAGTAGTAGCAGCAGCAGCAGTACTCATAGTTGCAGCGCTATTAGTAGTAGCAACAGGTGTAGTTGTAGTAGCTGTAGTAGTAGTAGCAGCAATACTAGCAGTTGTAGTAGTAGTAGTAGTAGTAGATGTAGTAGTAGTAGTATTACTAGAGGTAGTACTTCTAGTAATAGTAGTAGTAGTAGTAGTAGATGTAGTTGTAGAAGTGATAGCAGTGGTAGTTGAAGTAGTAGCAATGACAACCGTAGTAGTCATTGTAGTAGCAGTTGTAGTAGTAGTAGTAGTAGTAGTTGTTGTTGTTGTTGTTGTTGTTGTTGTAGTAGTAGTAGTACTGGAAGTAGTAGCATTTGTGGTACTAGTAGTAGTAGTAGTAGTAGTAGTAGTAGTAGTAGTAGAAGTAGTCATAGTAGTAGTAGGAGGAGGAGGAGAAGTAGCAGCAGTAGTAGTAGTAGTAATCGTTGTGGTAATAGTAGTAGTGTAGTTGGAGTAGTAGTAGTAGTAGTAGAAAAAGAAGAAGAAGTTATTGTAGTGGTCGTAGGAGCTGTGGTAGTTGTTGTTGTAGTGAGAGAAGTAGTTGATTTTGTTGTTGTGGTAGTAGTAGCAGTAGTGGTAGTAATTGTAGTAGTGTTAGCGGTAGTAGTTGTTGTTGTTGTCGTAGTTGTAGTAGCAGCTGAAGTAGTAGTGGTAGTTATAGTGATTTAAGTAGTAGCAGTAGTTGTAGTAGTAGTAGTAGTAGTAGTAGTAGGAGTCGTAGTAATTCTAGTAGCCACAGCAGCAATAGTCGTAGTAGTAGTAGTAGTAATATTAGTAGTAGTAGTAGTAGTAGTAGTAGTAGTAGTAGTAGTAGTAGTAGTAATCGTAACAGTAATAGTTGTAAGAGTAGTACTAGTACTAGTACTAGCAGTTGTAGCAGTAGTGTAGTTGTAGAAGTAGCGGCAGTTGTAGTTATAACTTTAGTAGTAATAGTAGCAGTAGTAGTGGTAGTAGTTGTTGTAGGTGCAGTAGAAGTAGCAGCTGCATTAGTGGTGTTGTATCCATGGCAATAGTAGCAGAAGTAGTACTATTACTCGTACTAGTAGTAGTAATAGTAGTAATAGTAGTAGTAGTAGTAGTGGTGGTAGTAGTGGAAGTAGTTGTAGTAGTAGTAGTGATAGTAGTGTTAGTAGTAATAGTAGGAGTAAGAGTTGGAGTAGCAATAGTAGTATTAGAAAAAGTAGTTGTTGTTGTTGTTGTAGTAGTAGTAGCAGCAGGAGTAGTAGTAGTAATAGTTGCTGTAGTAATAGTATTTGTAGAAGTAGTTGTGGTAGTTGTAGTGGTAGTAGCAAAAGTTGTAGTGGTAGTTGTAGCAGTTGCAGTATCAGTAGCCACAATAATTAATAGTAGTAGTAGTAGTAGTAGTAGTGGTAGCAAAAGTAGCAGTAGTAGTAGCAGAAGTGATAGTGGTAGTACTAGTAGTATTAGTAGCCGCAGTTGTAGTAGTAGTAATAATAGCGGTATTGGTAATGGTAGAACAAGTAGTTGTAGTAGTAGTAGTTATTGTAGCAGTAGTGGCTGTAGTTGTAGCAGCAATATTAGTAGTACTAATGGTAGTATTTGCAATTGAAGTAGTAGGGATAGTAGAAGTAGTAGTAGTAGCAGTAGTAGTGGTAGTAGGAGGACAAGTAGTCATAGTAGTAGCAATGGTAGTAGTAGTAGTAGTAGTAGAAGTAGAACTAGTAATAGTTATAGTAGTGGTATTAGTAGTAGTTGTAGTTGTAGTAGTAGTAGTATTATTTGTAGTAGTATAGGTAGTTGTAGTGAAAGCAGTAGTAGAAGAAGTAGTAGTTGTATTGATAGTAGTAGTAGTAGCGGTAGCCATAGTAGTTGTAGTGATAGTAGTAGTAGTTGCAGGAGTAGCAGAAGTAGAAGTAGTTGTAGCAGTAGTAGTAATAACAATAGTAGTAATAGTAGCAGTAATAGTTGTAGTAGTAGTAGTATTAGCAGCTGGAATAGGAGCAGCAGTAGTAGTAACAATAGTAGTATTAGTAGTAGTTGTTGTAATATCAGTTCCAGGAGGAGGAGTGTTGGTAGTAGTACTAGGATTAGTAGTGGTAACAGTAGAGGTAGTGGAAGCAGCAACAGCTGCCGCAGTTCTAGCAACAATAATAGGAGTGGTAGTAGTGTTAGCAGTTGTAAGAGGAAGTGGAGCAATAGTAGCAATAGTTACAGTAGTAGTAGCCGCAACAGCAGTAGTCATAGTACCAGCGCTACTAGTAGTAGCAACAGGTGTAGTTGTAGTAGCTGTAGTAGTAGTAGCAGCAATAGTAGCAGTTGTAGTAGTAGTAGTAGTAGTAGATGTAGTAGTAGTAGTATTACTAGAGGTAGTACTTCTAGTAATACTAGTAGTAGTAGAAGCAGATGTAGTTGTAGAAGTGATAGTAGTGGTAGTTGAAGTAGTAGCAATAACAACCGTAGCAGTCGTTGTAGTAGCAGTTGTAGTAGTAGTAGTAGTAGTAGTAGTAGTTGTTGTTGTTGTTGTTGTAGTAGTAGTAGTACTGGAAGTAGTAGCATTTGTGGTACTAGTAGTAGTAGTAGGAGTACGAGTACGAGTAGTAGTAGAAGTAGTAGTAGTAGTAGTAGTAGTAGTAGAAGTAGTCATAGTAGTAGTAGGAGGAGGAGGAGAAGCAGCTGCAGTAATAGTAGTAGTAATCGTTGTGGTAATAGCAGTAGTGTAGTTGGAGTAGTAGTAGTAGTAGAAAAAGAAGAAGAAGTTATTGTAGTGGTCGTAGGAGCTGTGGTAGTTGTTGTTGTAGTGAGAGAAGTAGTTGATTTTGTTGTTGTGGTAGTAGTAGCAGTAGTGGTAGTAATTGTAGTAGTGTTAGTAGTAGTTGTTGTTGTTGTTGTCGTAGTTGTAGTAGCAGCTGAAGTAGTAGTGGTAGTTAGAGTAATTGAAGTAGTAGCAGTAGTTGTACTAGTTGTACTAGTGGTAGTAGGAGTAGTAGAAACAGTAGTAGTAGTAGTAGCAGTCGTAGTGGTAGTAGTAGTAGTAGTAGTAGTAGTAGTAGTAGGAGTAGTAGTAGTAGTCGTAGTTTTGTAGAGAAGTATTGTAGTAGTAGTCGTAGTAGAGTCGGTAGTATAAGTAGTCGTCGTTCCGTAGTCGTAGTCGTAGGGCAGCGTAAATAGTCCTCGTTGTAAGAGTAGTACTAGTGCTAGTACTAGCAGTTGTAGTAGTAGTGTAGTTGTAGAAGTAGTGGCAGTAGTAGTTATAACTTTAGTAGTAATAGTAGCAGTAGTAGTGGTAGTAGTTGTTGTAGGTGCAGTACAAGTAGCAGCTACATTAGTGTTGTTGTATCCATGGCAATAGTAGCAGTAGTAGTACTATTACTCATACTAGTAGTAGTAATAGTAGTAATAGTAGTAGTAGTAGTGGTGGTGGTAGTAGTGGAAGTAGTTCTAGTATTTGTAGTGATAGTAGTGTTAGTAGTAATAGTAGGAGTAAGAGTTGGAGTAGCAATAGTAGTATTAGAAAAAGTAGTTGTTGTTGTTGTTGTAGTAGTAGTAGCAGCAGGAGTAGTAGTAGTAATAGTTGCAGTAGTAATAGTATTTGTAGAAGTAGTTGTGGTAGTTGTAGTGGTAGTAGCAAAAGTTGTAGTGGTAGTTGTAGCAGTTGCAGTAGCAGTAGCCACAATAATTAATAGTAGTAGTAGTAGTAGTAGTAGTGGTAGCAAAAGTAGCAGTAGTAGTAGCAGAAGTGATAGTGGTAGTACTAGTAGTATTAGTAGCCGCAGTTGTAGTAGTAGTAATAATAGTGGTATTGGTAATGGTAGAACAAGTAGTTGTAGTAGTAGTTGTTATTGTAGCAGTAGTGGCTGTAGTTGTAGCAGCAATATTAGTAGTACTAATGGTAGTATTTGCAATTGAAGTAGTAGGGATAGTAGAAGTAGTAGTAGTAGAAGTAGTAGTGGTAGTAGGAGGACAAGTAGTCATAGTAGTAGCAATGGTAGTAGTAGTAGTAGTAGTAGAAGTAGAACTAGTAGTAGTTATAGTAGTGGTATTAGTAGCAGTTGTAGTTGTAGTAGTAGTAGTATTATTTGCAGTAGTATAGGTAGTTGTAGTGAAAGCAGTAGTGGAAGAAGTAGTAGTTGTATTGATAGTAGTAGTAGTAGCGGTAGCCATAGTAGTTGTAGTGATAGTAGTAGTAGTTGCAGGAGTAGCAGAAGTAGAAGTAGTTGTAGCAGTAGTAGTAATAGCAATAGTAGTAATAGTAGCAGTAATAGTTGTAGTAGTAGTAGTATTAGCAGCTGGAATAGGAGCAGCAGTAGTAGTAACAATAGTAGTATTAGTAGTAGTTGTTGTAATATCAGTTCCAGGAGGAGGAGTGTTGGTAGTAGTACTAGGATTAGTAGTGGTAGTAGTAGAGGTAGTGGAAGCAGCAGCAGCTGCCGCAGCTCTAGCAACAGTAATAGGAGTGGTAGTAGTGTTAGCAGTTGTAAGAAGAAGTGGAGCAATAGTAGCAATAGTTACAGTAGTAGCAGCAGCAGCAGCAGTAGTCATAGTACCAGCGCTACTAGTAGTAGCAACAGGTGTAGTTGTAGTAGCTGTAGTAGTAGTAGCAGCAATAGTAGCAGTTGTTGTAGTAGTAGTAGTAGTAGTATTACTAGAGGTAGTACTTCTAGTAATAGTAGTAGTAGTAGTAGTAGTAGATGTAGTTGTAGAAGTGATAGTAGTGGTAGTTGAAGTAGTAGCAATAACAACCGTAGCAGTCATTATAGTAGCAGTTGTAGTAGTATTAGTAGTAGTAGTAGTAGTAGTAATAGTAGTAGTAGTCGTTGTTGTAGTAGTAGTAGTACTGGAAGTAGTAGCATTTGTGGTACTAGTAGTAGTAGTAGGAGTACGAGTACGAGTAGTAGTAGAAGTAGTAGTAGTAGTAGTAGTAGTAGTAGAAGTAGTCATAGTAGTAGTAGGAGGAGGAGGAGAAGCAGCTGCAGTAATAGTAGTAGTAATCTTTGTGGTAATAGCAGTAGTGTAGTTGGAGTAGTAGTAGTAGTAGAAAAAGAAGAAGAAGTTATTGTAGTGGTCGTAGGAGCTGTGGTAGTTGTTGTTGTAGTGAGAGAAGTAGTTGATTTTGTTGTTGTGGTAGTAGTAGCAGTAGTGGTAGTAATTGTAGTAGTGTTAGTAGTAGTTGTTGTTGTTGTTGTCGTAGTTGTAGTAGCAGCTGAGGTAGTAGTGGTAGTTAGAGTAATTGAAGTAGTAGCAGTAGTTGTACTAGTTGTACTAGTGGTAGTAGGAGTAGTAGAAACAGTAGTAGTAGTAGTAGCAGTCGTAGTGGTAGTAGTAGTAGTAGTAGTAGTAGTAGTAGTAGTAGGAGTAGTAGTAGTAGTAGTAGTGGAAGTAGTTGTAGTAGTAGTAGTAGTAGTAGTAGTAGTAGTAGTAGTAGTAGTAATCGTAATAGTAATAGTTGTAAGAGTAGTACTAGTGCTAGTACTAGCAGTTGTAGTAGTAGTGTAGTTGTAGAAGTAGTGGCAGTAGTAGTTATAACTTTAGTAGTAATAGTAGCAGTAGTAGTCGTAGTAGTTGTTGTAGGTGCAGTACAAGTAGCAGCTACATTAGTGTTGTTGTATCCATGGCAATAGTAGCAGTAGTAGTACTATTACTCATACTAGTAGTAGTAATAGTAGTAATAGTAGTAGTAGTAGTGGTGGTGGTAGTAGTGGAAGTAGTTCTAGTAGTTGTAGTGATAGTAGTGTTAGTAGTAATAGTAGGAGTAAGAGTTGGAGTAGCAATAGTAGTATTAGAAAAAGTAGTAGTTGTTGTTGTTGTAGTAGTAGTAGCAGCAGGAGTGGTAGTAGTAATAGTTGCAGTAGTAATAGTATTAGTAGAAGTAGTTGTGGTAGTTGTAGTGGTAGTAGCAAAAGTTGTAGTGGTAATTGTAGCAGTTGCAGTAGCAGTAGCCACAATAATTAATAGTAGTAGTAGTAGTAGTGGTGGTGGTAGCAAAAGTAGCAGTAGTAGTAGCAGAAGTGATAGTGGTAGTACTAGTAGTATTAGTAGCCGCAGTTGTAGTAGTAGTAATAATAGCGGTATTGGCAATGGTAGAACAAGTAGTTGTAGTAGTAGTAGTTATTGTAGCAGTAGTGGCTGTAGTTGTAGCAGCAATATTAGTAGTACTAATGGTAGTAGTTGCAATTGAAGTAGTAGGGATAGTAGAAGTAGTAGTAGTAGCAGTAGTAGTGGTAGTAGGAGGACAAGTAGTCATAGTAGTAGCAATGGTAGTAGTAGTAGTAGTAGTAGAAGTAGAACTAGTAGTAGTTATAGTAGTGGTATTAGTAGTAGTTGTAGTTGTAGTAGTAGTAGTATTATTTGCAGTAGTATAGGTAGTTGTAGTGAAAGCAGTAGTAGAAGAAGTAGTAGTTGTATTGATAGTAGTAGTAGTAGCGGTAGCCATAGTAGTTGTAGTGATAGTAGTAGTAGTTGCAGGAGTAGCAGAAGTAGAAGTAGTTGTAGCAGTAGTAGTAATAGCAATAGTAGTAATAGTAGCAGTAATAGTTGTAGTAGTAGTAGTATTAGCAGCTGGAATAGGAGCAGCAGTAGTAGTAACAATAGTAGTATTAGTAGTAGTTGTTGTAATATCAGTTCCAGGAGGAGGAGTGTTGGTAGTAGTACTATGATTAGTAGTGGTAGCAGTAGAGGTAGTGGAAGCAGCAACAGCTGCCGCAGCTCTAGCAACAGTAATAGGAGTGGTAGTAGTGTTAGCAGTTGTAAGAAGAAGTGGAGCAATAGTAGCAATAGTTATAGTAGTAGTAGCAGCAGCAGCAGTAGTCATAGTACCAGCGCTACTAGTAGTAGCAACAGGTGTAGTTGTAGTAGCTGTAGTAGTAGCAGCAGCAATAGTAGCAGTTGTTGTAGTAGTTGTAGTAGTAGATGTAGTAGTAGTAGTATTACTAGAGGTAGTACTTCTAGTAATAGTAGTAGTAGTAGTAGTAGATGTAGTTGTAGAAGTGATAGTAGTGGTAGTTGAAGTAGTAGCAATAACAACCGTAGCAGTCATTATAGTAGCGGTTGTAGTAGTAGTAGTAGTAGTAGTAGTAGTAGTAATAGTAGTAGTAGTCGTTGTTGTAGTAGTAGTAGTACTGGAAGTAGTAGCATTTGTGGTACTAGTAGTAGTAGTAGGAGTACGAGTACGAGTAGTAGTAGTAGTAGTAGTTGTAGTAGTAGTAGTAGTAGTAGTAGTAGAAGTAGTCATAGTAGTAGTAGTAGGAGGAGGAGAAGCAGTAGTAGTAGTTGTAGTAGTAGTAATCGTTGTGGTAATAGTAGTAGTGTAGTTGGAGTAGTAGTAGTAGTAGAAGAAGAAGAAGGAGAAGTTGTTGTAGTGGTCATAGGAGCTGTGGTAGTTGTTGTAGTAGTGAGAGAAGTAGTTGATTTTGTTGTTGTGGTAGTAGTAGCAGTAGTGGTAGTAGTTGTAATAGTATTAGTAGTAGTTGTTGTTGTTGTTGTCGTAGTTGTAGTAGCAGCAGAAGTAGTAGTGGTAGTTATAGTAATTGAAGTAGTAGCAGTAGTTGTACTAGTAGTACTAGTGGTAGTAGGAGTAGTAGAAACAGTAGTAGTAGTAGTAGCAGTCGTAGTGGTGGTGGTGTAGTAGTCGTAGTAGTAGTAGTAGTAGTAGTAGTAGTAGTAGTAGTAGTAGTAGTAGTAGTAGTTGTAGTAGTAGTAGTAGTGGAAGTAGTTGTAGTAGTAGTAGTAGTAGAGGAGTAGTAGTAGTAGTAGTAGTAGTAGTAGTAGTAGTAGTAGTAATTGTAATAGTAATAGTTGTAAGAGTAGTACTAGTACTAGTACGAGCAGTTGTAGTAGTAGTGGCAGTAGTAGTTATAACTTTAGTAGTAATAGTAGTAGTAGTAGTGGTAGTAGTTGTTGTAGGTGAAGTGGAAGTAGCAGTTGCATTAGTGTTGTTGTATCCATGGCAATAGTAGCAGTAGTAGTACTATTAGTCGTACTAGTAGTAGTAATAGTAGTAATAGTAGTAGTAGTAGTTGTGGTGGTACTAGTGGAAGTAGTTGTAGTAGTAGTAGTGATAGTAGTGTTAGTAGTAATAGTAGGATTACAGGAATAAGGGTAGAAGTAGCAGTAAGAGTTGGAGTAGCAATAGTAGTATTAGAAAAAGTAGTAGTTGTTGTTGTTGTAGTAGTAGTAGTAGTAATAGTTGCAGTAGTAATAGTATTAGTAGAAGTAGTTGTGGTAGCAGCAGGCGTAGTAGAATCAACAGAAGTATTAGTTGCATTAAAAGCAGTAGTACTAGTAGTAGTAGTTGTTGCAGTCGCAGTAGCAGAAGTAATGGTAGTTATAGTAGCTAGAGTGGTAGTAGTGGTGGTGGTAGTAGTAGCTGCAACCGTAGCTGTAGTAGTAGTGGTAGTATTAGTAATAGTAGTATTAGTAGTATTAATAGTAATTCTACTGTAGTTATGGTAGTATTAGTAGTAGTAATAGTAGTTCTACTGCAGTTATAGTAGTATTTGTAGTAGTCGTAATAGTATAATTGTAGGAGTAGTAGTGGTACTAGCAGTAGTAGATGTAGTAGTAGTGTAGTAGATGTAGCAGCAGTAGTAGTAGTAGGAGTAGTAGTTGTGGCGGTAGTAGTACTGGTAGTAGTAGTAGTAAGAGTAGTAGAGTAGTAGTAGGGGTGGTGGTGGTAGTAGTAGTGGTTGTAGCAGCAGGAGTAGTAGTAGTAGCAGCAGCAGCAGCAGTAGTAGTAGTAGTAGTAGTGGTACTAGTGGTAGTAGCATCAGAAGAAGTAGTAGTTGTTGTAATAGTGATAGTAGTAGTAGTTGTAGCAACAGCAGCATTTGTAGTAGAAGTGGTTGGAGAAGTAGTACGAGTAGGAGTAGCAGAAGTAGTTGTAGTAGTAATACTTGTAATAGAAGGAGTAATGGCCATAATAGTAGCAACAGTAGTAGATGTTGTATTAGCAGTAGTAGTAACAGTAGTAGTAGCAATCGAAGGGGTAGCAGTAGTAACGGTAGTAGTAGTAATAGTTCAAGTTGTAGCAGTAGTCACAACAGTTGTGGTAGTAGTAGTACTAGTAGTATTAGCAGAATTAGAAGCTGTTGTAGAAGTAGTGGTAGTAGTACTAGTAGCAGTAGTAGTGGTGGTAGTAGTAGTAGTGGCGGCAGTAGTAGTAGTAGTAGTAGTAGTAGCAGAAATAGATGTAGAAGCAGCAGCAGCAGTAGTAGCAGGAGTAGTAGTAATGGTAGTTTTTGACGTAGCAGTAGTGGTAGCAGTTGTAGAATTAGCAAAAGTAGTCCTAGTAGTATTAGTATTTGTAGTAGTAGATGCAGTAGCGATAGTCATGGCAGTAGAAGTACTAGCAGTAGTGGTAGTAGTAGGAGAAATAGTAGTAATAGCGCCTACAACAGCAGTAGTTGTAGTATTAGCAGTAGGAGCAGTAACCGTAGTCACAGTAGTAGTCGTAGTAGCAATTGCTGTAACAAGAGTTGCAGTAGTAGCAGTTGTATTAGTAGCAATAGAAGTAGTAATATTTTCATGTGTAGCAGTAGTAGCAGCAGCAATACTAGTAGTAGTAGTAGTAGTAGTAGTATTAGTAGTAGTAGTAGTAGTGGTAGTAGTAGCAGCAGCAGCAGCAGATGCAATAGTAGCAATAGCAGTTTTAGTAGAGGCAGTAGTAGTAGTTGTAGCTGTTGTAGTAGTAGTAGTAATAGTAGTCATATTAGTCATAATACAAGCAGTCGCAGTAGCAGTCGTAGATGTAGCAATAGTAGGATTAGCAGAAGCAGTAATGGCAGCAGCAGCAGTACTAGTACTTGTAGTAATAGTGGTAGTAGTAGTGCCAATATAGTAGTAGTAGTAGTAGTAGTAATAGTTATTGTATTAGTAGTAGAAGTAGTAGCATTTGTGGAACTACTAGTAGTCGTAGGAGTACGAGTAGGAGTAGTAGTTGCAGCAGTAGTAGTAGTAGTAGTCGTAGTAGTAGTACTAGTAGGACAAGCAGTAGTAGTAGTAGCAGTAGTAGTAATAGCTGTGGTAGTAGTAGTCGTATAGTTGGAGTAGTAGTAGCAGTAGTTGTAGTCGTAGAAGAATTAATTGTAGTGGTCGTAGGAGTAGTGGTAGTTGTTGTAGTTGTTGTAGTAGCAGTAGTAGTGATAGTAGTAGTTATTGTTGTTGTTGTGGTAGTAGTAGCAATTGTTGTAATAGTGGTTGGCAGTAGTATTCATAGTAGTAGTTGTTGTTGTTGTCGTAGTCGTAGTAGTTGCCGAAGTAGTAGTGGTAGTTATAGTAATTGAAGTAGTAGCACTAGTGGTACTAGTAGTACTAGTGGTAGAAGGCGTAGTAAAAGCAATAGTAGTAGTAGCAGTCGAAGTGGTGGTAGTAGTAGTAGTAGTAGTAGTGGAAGTAGTTGTAGTAGTAGTAGTAGTAGTTATCGTAATAGTAAAAGTTGTAATAGTAGTAGTAGTACGAGCACTAGCAGTTATAGTAGTAGTGTTGTTGTAGTAGCGGTAGTAGTAGTTGTAGAAGTAGTAGCAGTAGTAGTTATATCTATAGTAGTAACAGTAGCAGTAATAGTGGTAGTAGTTGTTGTAGCGGTAGCAGAAGTAGCCGCTGCATTAGTGTTGTTGTAGCCATGGCAAAAGTAGTCAAAGTAGTACTATTAGTCATAGTAGTAGTAGTAGTAATGGTAGTAATAATAGTAGTAGTGGTAGTTGTGGAAGTAGTTGTAGTACTAGTAGCAGCAGTAGTAGTAGAAGTGATAGTAGTGTTAGTAGTAATAGTAGTAGTAGGGGTAGAAGTAGCAGTAGGAGTTGGTGTAGTAGTACTAGTAGAAGAAGAAGAAGTAGTAGTTGTTGTAGTAGTAGTAGTAGCAGTTGGAGTAGGAGTTGAAGTAGCTGTAGGAGCTGGAGTAAGAGTAGTAGTAGCAAAAGGAATAGTTGCGATAGTAATAGTATTAGTAGAAGTAGTTGTGGTAGCAGCAGGTGTAGTAGAATCAACAACAGTATTTGTTACAGTAAAAGCAGCAGTAGTAGTAGTTGTTGTTGTAGTCACAGTAGTAGAAGCAATAGTAGTTATTGTAGCTGGAGTAGTAGTAGAAGTAGTGGTAGTAGTAGTAGTAGGAGCAGCAGCTGTAGTAATAGTGGTAGTATTAGTAACAATAGTATTAGTAGTAGTAATAGTAGTTCTACTGCAGTTATAGTAGTATTTGTCGGAGAAGTAGTATTAGTAATAGTAATAGTAATTCTATTACAGTTGTAGTAGTATTCGTAGTAGAAGTAGTACTACCAGTAGTTGTAATAGTATGAGTTCTAGGAGTAGTAGTGGTACTAGTAGTAGTAGATGTAGTAGTAGTATAGTAGTGGTAGCAGTAGTCGGAGTAGTAGTAGTAGTAGGAGTTGTTGTCGTAGTGACAGTAGTAGTGGTAGTAGCAGTAGTAAGAGTCGTATTTTAGTAGTAGTAGTGGTGGTAGTTGTAGGGGTTCTAGCAGCAGCAGTAGTAGTAGTAGCAGTAGCAGCAGGAGTAGTAGAAATAATAGTAGTAGTAGTAGTGTAGCAGCAGCAGTAGTAGTAGCCTTAGAAGTAGATATTGTAGTAACCGTAGCAGTAGTAGTATTAGTAGCAGTAGAAGTAGTAGTAGTAGCAAGAGTAGCAGTAGCATCAGCATTAGTAACAGCTATAGCAGTAGCAGTTGGAGTAGTAGTAGTTGTAGTAGCAGTAGTAGTTGTAGTAGTAGCAGCAGCAGTTGTAGTAATAGTAGTAGATGTAGATGTAATTGTAGTAGTAGTAGTAGAACTAGTAGTACTAGTAGCAGTAGTTGTAGTAGTGGTAGCAGTAGTGGTAGCATTTGTAGCATTAGCAAAAGTAGTCTGAGCAGTACTAGTATTGGTAGTAGTAGAAGCAATAGCGATAGTCATCGCAGTAGAAGTAGTAGCGATATTAGTAGTTGTTGTAGTTGTCATAGCATCAGCCATCAATGCAGTAGTAGTAGTAGTAGTAGTAGTAGTAGTAGCGGTAGCAGTATTAGCAGAAGTAATAATTGTTGTGCTATTATTATTAGTAGTAGTTGTTGTACTAGTAGTAGTAGTCATATTAGTAGTATTCTTAGTAGTACCGATAGTTGAAGTAGTAGCAGTGGTAGTCGTGGTAGTATTGGATATGTAAGTAGCAGTAGCACAGCAGTAGTAGTAGTACCAGGAGCCAGCAAGGAGCAAGAGTAGTATAGCAGTAGTAGCAGTAGTAGTAGAAGTGTAGGAGTAGTTGTCGGCGTATCCGTAGTAGTTGTGTAGTCGTCTAATCGTACTAGGTGGCCTACGAGCCTAATAGGAGCCTCGGCGTCGGCTCTGTCGTAGCCCGTAGTCGTAAAGTATGAGTAGCATCACAGGGTCGTAGTAGTACCGGTCGTAGTAGTATAGTTCAATCGGTAGTATTCGTCACTAAAGTAGTGGTAGTAGTAGTAGTAGTAGTAGTATTAGCAGCATTAGAAGCTGCTGTAGCAGTAGTGGTAGTAGTAGTGATAGTAGTAGCAGTAGTAGAGTAGATGTAGCAGCAGTGGTAGCAGTAGTAGTAGCAGTGGTATTTGTCGTAGTAGCAGTAGTGGTAGCAATAATAGA
The DNA here is from genome assembly GCA_005019695.1 of Trichopus zeylanicus subsp. travancoricus. Classification (NCBI taxonomy): domain Eukaryota; kingdom Viridiplantae; phylum Streptophyta; class Magnoliopsida; order Dioscoreales; family Dioscoreaceae; genus Trichopus; species Trichopus zeylanicus. The sequence goes on along the minus strand of RXID01018065.1, from coordinate 5,081 downwards.
ATTAGCAAAAGTAGTCCTAGTAATACTAGTATTTATAGTAGTAGATGCAGTAGTGGTAGTCGTGGCAGTAGTAGTAGGTGAAGTAGTAGTAGTTGGCGAAGTAGTAGCACCTGCAGTAATAGTAGTAGTCGAGTAGCAATTGCTATTCCAAGAGTAACAGTAGTAGCTGCTGTATTAGTAGCAATCGAAGTAGCAATAGTTGCAAGTGTAGCAATAGTAGCAGCAGCAATAGTAGTAATAGTAGTAGTAGTAGTGGTAGTAGTAGATGCAATTGTACCAATAGCAGTTTTAGTAGAGGCAGTTGTAGTAGGAGCTATTGCTATTGTAGTAGTAATAGTAGCAGTAGTCATTGTCATCATAGTAGAAGTAGAAGTAGCAGTAGCAGTAGTAGATATAGCAATAGTAGGATTAGCAGAAGTAGTAATGGTAGCAGCAGCAATACTAATAGTAGTAGTAGTAGTGGTAGTAGTAGTTCCAGTATAGTAGTAGTAGTGGCAATAGTTTTAATAGCAATAGTAGTTGTTGTAGTAGTTGTATTAGTAGTAGTAATTGTAGTTGCAGTTGTAGTTGTATTAGTAGTAGTAGCAGTAGTAGTAGTAGTGGAAAAAGTAGCATAAGTTGTATTCGAAATAATAGCAGAATTAGTAGCATTAGGTGTAGTAGTTGTGGTACCTGCAGCAGCAGAAGTAGTAGGAGTTATCGTAGCAGCAGTAGTATTAGTAGTAGTAGTAGCAGCCGCAGCAGCAGTACTAGCAGCAGCAGTTGTAGTAATAGTAGTCGTAGTGGTAGGGGTAGTAGTGGCAGTCCCGGTAGTAGTAGTAGTAGGAGTGGTAGTAGTAGTAGTGGTGGTGGTAGTGGTGGTGGTGGTGGTAGTAGTAGTAGTAGTAGCAGCAGCAGTAGTGGTAGCAGTGGCAATTGCAGTAGTAGTAGTAGAACTAATAGTAGTAGCTGTAGTGGCAGTAGTAGTAGTAGTCATAGTAGTAGTAATTGTAGTAGTAGTTATTATTCTAGTAGTAGTAATAGTACCAGTACGGTAGTGGTAGTGGCAATAGTTGTAGTAGTAATAATAGTAGTTGTAGTAGTAGAACTTATAGTAGCAGTAGTTGTAGTTGTATTGGTAGAAGTAGAAGTAGTAATGGTAGAATCTATTGTATTCGAAACAGTAGCAGAATTAGTTGTATCAGTGGTAGTAGTAGGAGTAGCTGCAATAGTAGTAGTACTAGTAGTAGTAGTAGTAGTAGTAGCAGCAGCAGTAGAAGTAGTAGCAGTGTTAGTCATAGTAATAGTAGTAGTGGTGGTAGCAACCGTAGTAGTAAAAGTCGTCGTAGTAGTAGTAGTAGTAGTAGTGGCGGGAGCAGTTGTAGTTGTTGTACAGTGTGGAAGGAGTAGTAGTAGTAGTAAAAGTAGTAGCAGTAGTAGTAATAGCAGTAGCAGTAGTCGCAGTAGTCGCAGTAGAAGTAGTAGTAGTAGCACATGTTGTAATAGTAGCAGTAATGGTAGTAGCAGTAGTAGTACATGTCGTAGTAGTAGCATTAATGGTAGTAGCAATAGTTTTAGCATGAGTAGTAGCAATAGCAATAGTACTAGTAAAAGTAGCAGAAGCAGTTGCAGTTGAAGTAGTAGTAGCAGTAGCAGTAGCATGAGTATTAGTGATAGTAGTCGAAGTAGTAGTAGTAATAGTAGTCGTAGTACTGGCAGTAGTGGCATTAGCAGTAGCAGTAATAGTAGTAGTTGTTGTTGTTGTTGTTGTGGGACAAGTAGTAGTAGCAGTAATAGAAGTAGTAACAGTAGTAGTAGTAGTATTACTAGTGACAGTAGTAGTAGTAGCAGGAGAAGTAGTAGAAGTAATAGTACTAGTGGCAGCAGTAGCTATAGTAGACTAGTTGTAGTAGTATTAGTAGCAGTAGTAGCTGTAGTAGTAGTAGTAATAGTTGTTGTAGTAGTAGTAGCAGTCGTAATAGTAGTAATAGTAGTTGTAGTTGTATCTTTATTTGTAGTAGCAACAATAGCAGTAATATTTGTAGTAGTAGCAGCAATAGTAGCAACAGTAGTAGTAGCATTGATAGTAGTAGCAATACGAGTAGTAGTGGTTGAAGTGCGAAAATTACTTCTGCTACTACTGCTACTAGTACTACTACTGTTATTGCTAATACTGCTTCTATTACTACCACTACTACTACTTCTGCTACTACTGCCACAGCTTCCACTACTGCTACTCCTACTACTGCAATTACTACTACTACCAGCACTACTACTACTAATGATCCTACTGCTATTACTAACATTGATGCTACTACTGCTACTACTACTAATGCTTTGCCCCAACTTCTACTACTACTACTACATCTTCTACTCCTACTAATACTACTGCTGCCACTACTACTGCTACTGTTAGTATTACTGCTGCTACCGCTGCTGCTGCAGTAGCTATATCTTCTACTATTAATTTTATGACAAATAGTACTACTTTGATTGCTACTGCTATTACTACTACTAATACTGCTTCTACGACAAATACTACTACTGCTGCTGCTATACAACTGCTATAACTACTACTACTTCTATAACTACTACAATTATTACGACTACAGCTATTGCTACTGCTACTTCTTCTACTACTACTACTACTACTACTACTGCTACTACTGCTACTACAGCTACTGCTACTACTGCCACTACTACTACTATTGCTAACACTACAGCTACTTCTCCTACAGCTACTATTGTTGTTGCTGCTACTACCCCTACTGCCGGAACTACTACTGTTGCTGCTACTGCTACTACTACTACTACGACCACTACTTCTGCTACTGTAAGTACTACTACTGCTACTGCTACTACTACTAATGTTGTCACTACATCTACTGCTACAACTACTACTCCTCCTACAACTTCTACTACTGTTACTACTATTGCTACTGCTACTACGCTACTACTACTACTACTACTACTACTACTACTTCTACTTCTACTACTAATTTTACTACTTCGGCTACACTACTACTACTACTTCTCTTACATCCACTACTGTTGCTACTACGATAGCTACTACTACTGCTATGACTACTTCTACTACTTCTGCTACTAAAATGACTACTACTACTACCCCAACTAGTCAAACTACTACCAGTACTTCGACTACTACTATAAATGCTACTACAACAATTACCGCTACCACTACTACTACTAGTACTATATCTACAATTGCTGCTACTACTACTGCTGCCCATTCTGTAATAGCTATTTTTCTACAACAGCTACTACTGCTACTACGACATCTACTACTACTACTACTACTACTACTACTACTACTACTACTACTACTACTACTACTACTACTACTACTACTACCACCACAACTACTACTATAATTTTTGCTATTACTACTTTTACTACTACTGCTACTACTATGACTACTAATACTGCTACTAGTCCTTCTGCTGCAATGACTATTACTACCACTACTGCTGCTTCTCCTACTTCTACGACTATTGCTACTACCACAACTATTGCTACTACTACTACTACTACAACTAATACAACTACTAAAAATGCTACTACTACAACAACAACTATTGCAACAAGTGTTATGGCTACTACAATTACTATAACTGCTCCTACTACTATTACTACTACTGCTTCTCTACTACTATTATTGTTGCTTCCATTTCTTCTACTACTATAGCTACTATTACTACAACTGCTACTACAACAACTGCTACTATTATTTTTACTAATGATACTCCTACTACTACTACTACTGCAACTGCAACTGCTACTCCTACTACTACTGCATCTACTCGTTGTACCACTACTACAATTAATACTACTACTACTACTAATACTGCGGCTACTATTATTGTAATTACTACTTCGGCTACTACTATCACTACTATTACTACTACTGCTATTACTTCTAATACCACTACGGCTGCTACAACAACTACTATGACTATTACTACTACTATTTCTTCTTCTACTACTACTATGACTACTACTACTACTACTACTACTACTACTACTACTACTTCTGCTACTATAGCTACTACTACTGCAGCTGCTGCTACTGCTATAACTAATACTACTGCTACTGCTGCTAGTATTACTACTACTACTACCACCGCAACTGCAACTACGACACTATTTCTACTACAACTACTACAACTACTACTTCTATTACAACTACTCCCACCACTGCTATTACGCCTACTACTACTACTTCTACAAGTTTTGCTGTTGCTACTACTATTACTACTGCTACTACTAATACTGCTACTATAACTACTACAATAGCTACAACAACAACTACTGCTATTGCTACCACTACAACAACTACTACTACTGTTGCTGCTACTATTGCTGCTACTACTACTACTACTCCTCCTGCCACTAATAGTACTAAAACTACTATTAAAACTAATACTACAACAAGTACTACTCCTACTACAGCTATTATCGCTACTACTTCTACTACTACTACTGCTACTTCTGCCACGATAAATACTACTGCTACTGCTACTACGAATACTGCTGCTGTTGCTATTATTACTACTAATACTACTACTACAACCACTACGACTTCTGCTACTACTGCTCCTACTACTGCTATTTCTCCTTCTAGTATGGCTACTGCTACTACTACTCCTACTACTAATACTGCTACTGCTACTACTACTACTACTACTACTACTACTACTACTATTACTATTACAACTGCTACTACTGCAACCTCTGCTACTGCCGCTACTACTAATACAACTACTACAAATACTTCTACTACTTCTCCTACTACTAATACTACTGGTACTCGTATAACAACTGCTGCTACTACTATTACTACTACTACTATTCCTACTGCTACATCTATCACAACTACTACTATAAGTACTTTTGCTACTACTACTACTACTTCAACAACTACTACTTCTACTCCTACTACTTTTGCTATTCCTCCTCCTACTACTACTACTACTCGTACAACAACAACTACTACTACTGCTTCTGCTACTACTATGACTGCTGCTGCTACTACTTCTACTAATACTGCTCCAACTACTACCTCTATTGCTACTAGAACTCCC